>JANIPN010318962.1:0-14588 GCA_027478595.1 Erythroxylum anguifugum | reverse complement strand
CCCCTCAACCTCCACCCTAACCAACCCCGCAACCCCCGCATCCACGGCCGGCAACTCCGCTTTCTCCCCAAGCGGCAGCTGATCCGAGACGACGGACGAGGGCGGTCGGTTCCGGTTCCGGTTTCGGTTTCGCCTGACGAGAAACCACGTCAGTGCTGCGAGTAGGGCGAGGAGCGCGATGGCGCCGAGGACGCCGCCGATTATGGTGCTGAGGACGTTGGTTGATGTGGATGGCGGCGGCTCGTCTTGAGGGGAGGGGGAGAGGTTGGATTCGGATGGAATGGCACGGATGGAGGGGGGTGAGTTGGGGTTGGGGTCGGTGGCGGCTATTTGTTGGAGGGAGAAGGCTTTGCGCTCGTAGTCGGCGATTAGGTAGGCGTGCTGGAGGAGGGCGCCGCCGATGAGGGTCGCTGCGGTGTCGCGGGCGCGGGATAGGGAGAATATTAGTTGGGGTTGTGGTTGGGTGGAGTTGGAGTCGGAGCTGGTGGTGTAGTCGGAGCTGGTGTTGCCGACTAGGGCGGAGTACGGGACGACGATGGTTTCGGTGGCATGGGGGGCTTGGGTGTCGTCGTAGTTGAAGTGGAATTCGAGAGTTTGGTTGGCGGCGACGAGCTCGTTGTGGCGGTCTGAGTTGACGTGGTAGTGTCGTGTGCTCGGGTTCCAAGTTAGACCGAGTTGCTGTTCCAGGCGGGAGCATACAGTTTCTGGTAGCGACAGGGTGACGTTTGTCTCTAACGAGATTACTATATTAAAATTGGTCTCTAGCAGTTCTGTCCCATTGCGGCTGTCGGACATTTGGATTAAAGTCGACGGCCCATCGGATGGAGCAAAGGAGGTATTTTGGGTCAATATCGAGCCCAGGTTGACTATTAAGTTGTCATTGGAGATAGCCGTATCCACAGAATCACCCTCTTCCATCTGAAATTGAGGAATACTGTCCGGTGTGGGCGTCAGAGCCGAGTCAAACCCGCCGAGGATAAGGCTACCGTTTCTTCCACTGTCTGTAAGCTTGTTGGTAAGTTACTTATTCGACGAGTAGACACACGGAGAAGGTTTACCAGGGTTACCGGCATAGTACGCCCACGATAAACTTGGGATGATGCCTCGGTCTCGTAACGCGTTGAGGAAAACTTGAGATTGATTATCGCCTCCGTATCCAGGCCGTAAGCCCATCCAAGTCTCATATCGCGGCCGAGGTCCCCAAGCGAACATGGACATGTTCGTTAACAGGGAGGAGGAGGAGCCTGTTATTGAAATATCATCGTAGCCATGATAGCGATGGGTTACTTGTCCTTCGTAATAACTGTCATAGTATTCATTTTGCACCTGCCACGTCGAGGAGCGATTGGGATGCCATGTATCTTCTAAGTTTTCGCACGATGTCGTGGTGTAGCCGTCGCAGGTTTGTGGGAAAGCCGAGATTATACGGGCCGACGAGGACATCGGGCGGACTTCGACGTTTCTGGGAGGAGTGCCCATTGAGAGAAGGAACGTACTCCATATTCTTCCATATTCTTCAAGTCTTTCAGATGTTAGTCTAGAATTCTCTTGACGGAACGAACTAGGCTTACCCATGGCCAGCTTCAAGCGACACAGGACGCGGCGCAGGAGGCTCCTGCCTCTGGTATAACCTGATACGGCTCATTATTTACGCTGTATGTCACGTTGGAATTAAGTCACGAGACACTGTATCTGATATAGTAAATAGACTTGGTGTATATATTAGATCGTTGTAACAAAAAGCAAATCTTCTTTCTTGGGCAAACTAAACAACACATCGGAGTGAGGCATCAGAGCTGCCTAGAGTGAATAGACGCCCAGTACAGCACTACGCAGAGTAAAGCGACCACCGGTTCTATTTTACATATAAGTATGTAGGCGTATCCTAGAATTGAGTAAGTCATACCTAGACCTTGCCCATCGTGAATCCAAAGAGGGGACTTGAGTGGGTCCAAAAAATCTGCAAGGGCGCTCGCTGTGCCCCCCACAGCCACGTTAAGAGAGGTGAAACTTTCTGCGATAATGCACTCATTACACTTTAATTGGGCGGGTGGATTGGAGCTGAGAAAGAATTCGCGCATGGTTTACTTCCCGATAGCATGGTGTGTGTTCGGTAAATATTCTGAATGGCTCCCCTTTTTTACGGTTAGATTTTAAACCCTGTAAAGATCGTAGCTGACGCCTGTTACGCGTATTATATTAGTGCACAGGTGCCCCTAGTTCCAAGGCAAAAGCAGGAGTCACCGCTCTAGGCTCTTTTTCGAGTTTTAATAATTTCGCTCCAGGCGTTCTATTCAAAGAATGATGCTATGACGTTTGGCGGGGCAAAAAGAATAAGACGCTCCGTAATGGTGCCGGTAATGTTATTGTCGGGTTTTAGTCTATCACTAGCAAGTGATTGTAGAGCAGAATATTCACCCGTGGCCCCTGAAGATCAGGGTCGTCGTTGTGCAAGTGTAACGGAGTCTATGGTAGGACAAAGAAGCAATATGACGATATGGATGTCGACATTGCAGGATTGCGGGCGGGACGGAGTGGCCTGGATACCAAGTTTTCGAAGGGTCGATCAGTTAACAGAAGAGGATATCAGCTCCCAGCGTAGCCATAATCGGGCGTCGGATTTGCATCGTAGTCAGACTGAGGGTCTACTTACGATGTGGTTGCGCCTGTAGCGCCTAACGTGACGGGCCGCCGCCCCGTAGCCTCATTCTGTAGGAGCATCCCACGAAGCTTGGCGCCTCAAGACCCACCATCGCATTTTGCATTCTAAGAGCAAAGGTCCCTTAAGGTATTCGTGGACGGTATTATAAGGAATACCTTTAGTGACTTAAAAATACTGTTATATGCTAATTAGGTCCTCCTTATCAATAGATTCTCTATATACTCTGATAAATGCTCAAGTTCTATGCTGTAAAGACAAGGCATATGCTATATACTGACACCCTATCAACTCTGTACACGATATAGATCCCATCAGCTTACATACATCTACCAAATCTCACGCCCCAAAAACCATCGCCTCCCTCCACAACCACAGCCCAACAAACACCGTTCCAGGTCCCAAAATCACCAATCCCACCGCCGCAGCCACCAGCACCGTTAAACCCCTCGCCACCACCTCGCCCGGCGCCCTCACCGCAAGCACATCCGCACACAACGTTCCCAGCCAAAACAGCGAGGCCGCGCCCTGCCCGATCTCATCCCACATCAACAGGCGGCGCACCGCATCGTCAAAATCCATCCCGGACTCAATACTCCACGACGGCAGCAGCACCTCTTTCAAAGTAAACGGTGTCTGGAGCAGGAGCCACCACCAGGCCAGCGTCGACAGGGTTGCCAGAACGGACAGTGTGGTTGAAAGGGACACCTGGGGGATCCCGGCGGGGAAGAGGCCGAGGCGCGAGGAGAGGCGGGAGAGGGCGAAGAGGAGGCCGGTCCAGATGGGGTAGAGCTGCCAGATCCAGGTCCAGTTGGTGCGGGATTCGAGGGTCGGGGAGTGGTACATTTGGAGGACGGAGGCGTGGCCGGTTAGGAGGACGATGGCGGGGAGGAGGAGGGTGTAGGTTGGGCGTTTGGTTGGGAGAGGGGAGCGGTGGAAGAAGGCTAGGTAGGTGAAGTAGGCTATCGGGGAGAAGATGCCGATGGGGATTATTTGGCTTAGTTGGGCTACTACGAGGACGCTGGGAGATGAGTCAGATAAGCTTTTTCTAAAGAGGAGTCGAGGATTTAACGTAGGTGTTGTGATGGAAGTATAAACACAGGGGCAAGTTCGTGAAAGAAACTCGTATGGATTATGGCAGTCAGATAAGTGAAGCAAACTTCTCGGCATCCTGTGGAGACAAAGCCACAGAAAAACTCAACATATACGCCACATACAGTTAAGACATACAAATAAACGCAGAGGAAAGCCATGAAATAACAAATACAGAAGCAAACAGCGTTATAAAAATACCTGATAGGCCAACTTCCACCCCTCGATGCCTCCAGCAAACAGATCGCGAACAGCGTCGACGCATCAACCAAGAAATGCGACATCTGCCACCAGCTCACGGGGTCATATCCTACGGTCGAAGGCGCAAACGCGGCGGTAATGGGAGCAAAGAATTCATCAAGGAAAGAGATCCCGAAGAACTCGTTGATCGTATATTCTGTTGCTGGAGGCGGGCCGAGACTAGCAAGCTGTTCGATATCCATACGGTTGAAGATGAACACAGAGAGCAGCAGGAGCGGCGACGCGAGTAGCGCTCGCTTGGGACTGAACGAGATCGCCATTGGGTTAGCGGAAGCGAAGCTGATGGTGGGATATGTTCGAGTAGGACGTTGATGGTATCTAGATCTCACTGGGAGAGCAAATTTTATAAACGGTTTCTCCCCGAAATCCCACGAAAAATTCTCGTGATCCCCCTGAGAGCTGGCTGAAGGCTAATATAAGAAACTCGGCCCCACGTTTTGGCGACTCCGCTCGGTACATTGGCGCTAGTCGGACAGCTGCTCCTTTGGTGCCTGCTAAGGTCAGGCCACCTCCGTGCTGTTTCTTTGCGGGTAAGTAGAATCCTGGGTGCTCCATTGACCGGTGGCAAAAGTTCATTATGACATGAGATAAACCTATAGTGTGCCACCACAACTATGAAATACCAATGATCCAACCTGAAGTGTTGTAAGCTATAGGCACCAGCAGGTCTAGTAGGCGCCGCAGGAGTTATGGGATCCACAATGCTGCCCTAGGTCACGTTTTTTCGTGGCCTCGCGCCGCTGGAGCCTGTGAGTGTGCAACGCGTGCGTGCGCGCTTCGTTCATTCAGAAATCGATCAGCAATGAACCTTTGTCTACTCATGCTTGCTCTTGTAGGTTTCCACCTGTCCAGGTACTTAAGAGGTGGCTTGCCATGTTCTTTTGTTGGAATGGATCATCCAACAGACTCTCACTTCTACGGCTCCCCGAATTAGGCCATCATCAGCTAGTGAAAAATTCGATCCCCGTTAACCTCTCATTTCCCACCGCTTCATCAACTGTACGACTCAGCATGGCGAGATTCAGCTTGCCGCAGACTCCTTGCAAGCATGCCGACTTCATCAACTATGTTGCGAAAAGTCCGAATGTTTCTCTTCTCGAACTGGCCGGCCCATTCAACGACTACGAAGCCAAGCTCCGCGAGGGCTTCGCGCAGTACCGTGACCACGAACAAATTCAAGATCCCCACGTCAATGCCGTGCCCATCTATGCAGGTCATGAGGATCTTGTTCGTATGAGAGCTCGTGGTATAGATGACGAAGCAGCCAACAGCAAATATGTGATGCCGCTCAAGGACCAAGACAGGCGTAAAACTGGAGAGCCGGCCATTGTCCCGAGCTTCAAGCAGTTCCTGCAGAACCTCAATGTCTTCTCTGAATCGTCTCTTGTCGATATGGACTGGAACAATGTCGTCGTTGCTGGCTCCGCCGTCGTCACTTCCCTCCTCCCAGTTCCTGAAAAGCACAACGAGTCCAAACGAGCTCTGCGCGAGTACTATCACCAGAAGCTTGCACCGTCGAGCGACGTTGAGGTCTTCATCTGGGGCCTGGATGAGGCGGCTGCGATCGAGAAGATCAAACAGATAGAAACTAAGATTCGAAATGCGATCTTGTCCGAAACGACTACGGTGCGAACTAAGAATGCCGTCACCATCGTATCCCAGTACCCTGTCCGTCATGTTCAAATTGTCTTGCGTCTTTACAAGAGTGTCTCTGAAATCCTCACTGGTTTCGATGTTGATTCCAGTTGCTTTGCCTATGATGGATCCCAGGTTTACGGCACTCCACGCGGAATATCAGCATTCATGTCTCAATGCAATACTATTGATCTCACACGCCGCTCTCCAAGTTACGAGTCTCGACTGGCAAAATATGCTCACAGAGGCTTCGAAGTATACGTTCCGTTTTTGGAGAGAGACAGAATCGATCCTACTATCTTTGAGCGCTCGTTTGCCCGGACATTAGGACTTGCGAGGTTGCTTGTCCTTGAACGACTACCTAAAGTTTCTGATAGAGAGGCTTACATGAACCAGCGACGTGTCGAGAAGGGAAGACCGGTGCCACTTCCATCATACTATCGCTTTGAAATGAAGAACAACATGAAGGACCGAGATCCTGAGGACATCGCTGAATGGGATTGGGAGAGAGATGTTTCTAACTATCACACGTTCACAATTCCGTATGGGCCGAGGATTACTCCTAAAAAAATCGAACGACTGTTGTACCAAAAGGATGTCCTTTTGAATGCCGAATGGAACGCCAGTAAGGATCGAAAGGTCAACCTCCACCGCCATCCGTGTTTCATCGGTGATGCCGCATCAATTGTTCATGATTGCTGTCAACTGTGCCCGGAGCCAGCCACAGAAGAAGAGAAAGAAGTCGCGGCTGAAGAAGCAAAGATATACGTATCTGGTGATATAAAGTTTATGGAAGACGATCCCGGAAGGCAAGCTATCGGCTCGTTCAACCCTATCACCACAGATGATTGGTTGGATATGGCTTACATGGGAAACGTCGAAGAGCTTTGCCGCGCCATTGTGGAGCAAGACCTGAAGTTCGTCCAAGATTGGTGCAGCAAAGATGATGTAGACATCAACAGACGCGACCACACTGGCCGTACTCCCCTGCACCTCGCTTGTCAATCCTCATCCCTCGAAATTGTTCAGTATCTCATTGATGCTGGGGCACGAATTGTTGCTCGCCTTGCAGACGGATCGACTGCGCTGCATATTGCGGCTGCACGTGGGCATGCTGGAATGGTCAATGCACTACTTGAGAAGTCCGAGGCTAATGAAGAGGCCGAAGAGGAGAAGAAGGATCAAACTGCAGCTAGAGGTGAAGCAACCAAAGATGAGAGATCGGCAAATAAACTATCAAATGATAAGAATGACGATAGTAAGCAAGATGAAGACGATGACGATGGCGATAACGACGAAGAGAATGACGAAGACTATGACGAAGATAGCGAAAATTACGAAGGTTCTGATGAGGGCGAAGACAAAATGACTCAAGGTTCATTCGTCAAAGTAAAAGGGTCGTCAGCTCCCAAGGAAGAAGATCACATTGACTCCGATGAAAATCAACCCGATGTCTACGATGTAAATGTCATCGCCTGGGACTCAGCATCAAGCCCGCTTCATCTTGCCATCCTCATGGGTCGTACTGACGTGATGGAGATTTTGATCGACCGATTTGGTGCCGATGTTCTACTCCCAATAAAAATCACAGGCTGGCGTGATTCCACCAAGGGTGTCATCCTAACATTAGTACTTGCAGGTTTGCTAGTCCAGCCAACTGATATAGAAATTACTAAAAGGCTTCTACACCACGGTGCCTCATCTGCACAGGCAGATGCCAACCAAACCAGTGCGCTACAGTTCTTGACAGCTATGAGAAAGATTGATCTACTTAAAACGCTCTTTGCTGATGACGAACCCGCCGCAAAAGCAGCTCTATCTCATCTTGTTGTCACCGGTTATATGGGAAATCCAACAGTTGCCACTCCTATAATTTCCGCCATCAAGTCCAAAGATGAGGAACTTGCGCTCTACCTCATAAAACAAGGTGGCAGTTGTTCTATTCCTATCGAAGACTTCTCTCGCTCTTTTATCAAGAAATTCGGCGAGCTTGGCTACACTAAAGGCACGCTTCGAGAGAGAGCTAAAGATGCCTTTAATACCTATGCCGAACAGCCTGTGGTTCAAGCGGCTGAAAACCAGATGCCTAGTGTTGTTCGCGCTATGGTTGAGAATGGTGTATCTATAAACACCCTTAACAGAGCAGGAACTGCGAAACTCTCATCCGATTCGTGGACGATGATGTCGGGACAAAAGGCCAGGTCCCTCATAGAACAAGTCGACAGTCAAATAAGCAGCATGAAAAGAGTACTTGAAAATTCGCCCATGTGTGACCCTATGCCTCTAGAAAGTGATTCTCACTACCTAGGGAATGCGAAGCCGGGATCTTATGCTTACTGGAAATTGGAGACACAGATAGCCATCGCAAAGAAAATTAATAGTACATGGGGAGATGTAAAGGCTGCTCAAGAGAAGATGCTCGAAGATGATTACGGTATGCAACAGCGGCGAAACCTGACTGTTTCTACTCTGAAAGAGTTTGAAGAGCTCCGGAGTTACCTTGCCGAGAAGGGAGCGAAGACGTTCAAGGATCTACACCCTGATATCAAAAATGAAGAAGAGCAGTCGCCAAGGGGTTATTACAACCCGAGTGAACAACAATTCAAGTTCAACCCAAAAATAGAGTTCGACGGCGATGTTTCTGTTGAGGAGAACACAGATTTATACATCGAGCTATTTGAGGCAGCATGGAGCGGGGACATTTCCAGAGTAAAGGAATTGACTCTGAAAGGCAGAGAAGGCTCTTCGCCCCTACATATTGCAGTCCAGGACAAGGAAGGCTACAGCCCATTCGCAATCGCCTTGGCCCGCGGGCACAGATCTCTAGCTAAAGCTATACTAGACATTGCACTAGCCCAATATGAGCCCGAAGACGATGAAGATGGACCACGCCGTCGATACACAATTGCAAGCGGTGAAGATGACAACTACAGCGACGCCGATCCAGATGCAAGCGAAGATGAAGTTCACCTAGAATCTCGACTTGTCGATGAAAAACTTACCATTGACAATATCGCACAGCTAAAGAAGGATGTTGGCAGTCACGAACAATCGGTCAAGCTGTTCTCCTACAAAGCACCATATAATATCTTATATGAGAATGCTGAGTTAGAAGGTGTACATAGCATCGATGCTTGGGAGCTCCGAGAGAAGTCAAGTGTTGCTTTTTGCAGGGCCTTAGGAAAGACTCATCAATACGGCCTGGGTAGAGACGAATTTTTCAATGCAATAGTCAAGCGGGGCGACCTTGAATCGGTAAGCATGATGCTTCGTCACGCAAAAGATACCTGCCAGTATTACAAAACGTCTAAACGAGAAGCGCTGGCTTTCGTAACTTTCAACCACGTCTCTACGGCATTAGCTCATGGTCATACACATGTGGCAGCTGAATTGATTCGTACTACGGGCGCAGGCCTGCCACTTGACGACCTTTTAAAGCAGTCGGGTATCTCAGCAGAATCACAGAAGTCGAAATACTATCCGGGGCTTCTGGTAAAGGGTCAGCGCAAGAACGACTGGGCCCAAGAAGGGGGTGCACGTTACGGTCGAAACGATGGTATATCAGGTATGCGACCGTTCTTACTCCAACTAGCATATGGCGGAAAACTTGGAGCAATAGAGTGGGCTCTCAGTGGCACCCCGAGGAGGCTTTACCACCAATTCGGCGAGGAGAACACGGACGACCCTCGTGTCGTTGCTCTTGCGGAAGCTGAAGGGGGGTTCCAAAAGGCGGTTGATCAGTGGTTTGATACCAGAAGTAAGACTTTCGGGGTGTATTTTGGATTATGACGACTAACGAATTATAGGTCACCTCGCGATTCACTGTGCTATTCTATCCTTCCGTAACAGTCAGTATACCAAGGACTCTAAGGAGAAATTGAAAGCTATCAAGCATCTTATCGAAGTCATGCCTGGTAATTTAGAGGTGAAGTCATCTCAAGGACTCACTCCTTTGCTCCTTGCATTCTCTGAACTTTTACCGGAAGTCGCCGAAATCTTGATAAAGGCTGGTGCAGATCAATCCGCTCGGGATGCTGAGGGGCGAAACCTGGTACACATGGCTCTATCATCGAATAAATGGCAGGCTATGAGGGAAAGTGGAACAGTTTGTTTACGAGGCCATGATTATTCCGATAACGGTAGCTCCAATATGTCCGAAGGAGTACATGACAAACTGAAGAAGTTACTGAACCTCATCGACCGACGGCTGCTTCCATCATTACTCTCAGATCGTTCCTCTGATGGCCCTACCGGACTTACGCCCTTGGCCCGCTATATATGGCTCGATACTTCCAACCCGAATAACCACACCATTCATAGACCGTGCAGAGAATACGATCTTGCCTTGTTCAAGCTCATCCTTGGATTTATGTCCCACAGTGAAGTAATTGCAATGGACGGAAGCGGCCAGCTTATCGCTCACCACTTGGTCAAGACGGGTGGTCGCAGAAGTATCCAGCGCCTACAAATTCTACTAGATCTCTACCCCGACCTAGTTTTCCGCGAGAATGCATCCGGGCAAACACCCGTCGAGCTAGCCGAGTCCCTGTACGTGCGCCAGCAGATCGACAGATTCAAGGAATACTACATGGGTAGCGATAACCATAGGAGCTGGTACGAGCCACACGAACTCGTCCATCTCAAGCGAGAGCCTTGGAAGGAGCCGGAGGACCATTCCACACAACTTCTGCAACTTCTTAGGGAGCGCGCCGAGAAGAACGGCAACGGAAAGAGAATGCTGGTGTCTGTGCTCCAGGCCTCGGAGGTCTCGAAGCGTATCGCTAAAGTTATGGAAGAGTCGCGTAAGAAAAGGGAGGGGGCTGATGCCTGGCGAGGATACGCGGCTCCACCCGAGGATGAGGTAGCTGCGTGGGGGGAAATCTGATTTTCTCTTCAGTGAAGACGCCTCGGGGTTTGTCGACGACTTGGTGCAGCTTAGCGCCGTGCTTCGTGTCAGTCAAATGTAAATTCTTACGATTAGCTGCTTGGCTCTCTACTCTCATCAGAAGTTATCTGCAAATTTGAATCTTGCTATGCTTTCTTCTGAGGAGCAGAAATCAGTGCGTTCTGTGGCTTGAGAAATTGATATTCATAGCTAGACTCGGATCCCGGGATCTAGAATAAACTGAGATCTCTTTTCAGCTACTTCTGTAAGATCACTTCGCTCACCAGTCTTGTTAGAAGAAATTTTGAGAACCTATTTATCGCAATGTTTCATGGAATACCACGTCTCGCAGTGCGATGCGAAGCACTAGCTGATTTAAGCGCGCCAGCTCAATTGTGACGTGGGCGAGGTATGACACAGTATGACACATGAAGCGAAAATTGGGGAAGTATAACCAGGCACCGAGGACAATCAATTGAACGCACTCCTTCCAATTTTCCAGTTGCTATTATCTTTAGAACAAAAAGATTTAATTACAGAGGCTCTACAACATAAGCTCATTACCAACATGGCGGACGGCACGCAGACACCACCCCATTACCCGATCCACGGGGTCCACCTTTCCGACTCAACAATCTCCACCCTCCTGTCCTACTGCATAGAAGGCTCACCCACGATCTCAAAACTGCCCCCAGGCCAATCCTACAACAACCGCATCTACACCATCACCACCACGACCACGGCCACCTCCTCCGCCCCAATCTCCTCCTCGCAGTACATCCTCAAGGTAAACGGCCACCCCTTCGGCCCATCAAAGATCGAAAACGAAGTCTCCTGGCTCCTCCTCTTAGAGCACTTCCTCCCCGAAGTCCCCGCCCCCCGCGCAGTAGCCTGGTCCACAGACGGCCACCTGATCCAAACCCGCCGTCACCACTCGTCGTCGTCGTCGAGCCCCAACACCACCAACAACAACAACAAGCCGTACATCGAACCCGAGGGTATCCCCGACGACGTCCCGGGCTGGATCCTAATGACCCGCCTCCCAGGCAAACCACTCAACCCCGGCACGCTCTCCGTGGAGCAAAAGTCCCTCGTCGCGTCCAGGGTTGCGCAGCTCGTGCTACGGTGCCGCAGGGGTATACCACCGTCTGGGGTCGCGGGGAATCTTAACTGGACGGCCCATCGTTCGAGGCGCTGGGTCGACGACGAGGAGGAGGAGGAGGAGGAGGTGGTGGGGGTGGAGGAGGGGGGGACGGGGGCTTATAGGCCCGCTGCGTTGGAGATGAGGACTGTGTTGTATGTTCATGGCTTGCAGGGGGTTGGGAGGGGGGATGCGCCGCCTGCGAGTAGTCTGCTGGGGTTTTGGAGGGCGTATTTGGGGTGTTTGGTGGAGGAGCTGAGGAGTGAGAAGAGGTATGAGGGGAATCGTGAGGCCCTTGTGCCGCTGCTGGAGGAGTTCATTGAGGGTACGTTGCCCCGGTTGTCGATATTCCGGGGGGACGACGGCAGCAACGACGAGGAGGGTGGGAAAGAGGATACGGAGGGTGGTGGCGATGGTGGTTCCTTCGTGTTCACGAACGGCGACCTTGCGCCCCGGAACATCCTCGTCTCGGAGGACGATCCCACTGAGATCACGGGCATCGTGGACTTCGAGTTTTCGGCGTTCTTCCCGCCGATGATGGAGTTCCTTGGCGAGTTTGTGAAGTGGGAGAGGGGCGAGGAGGTCGATTGGCCGTCGGACATGTTCGGGGATATACTGCGGCGGCTGGAGGAGGAGGGTGAGGCGACTCCTCTGGGCTTGCGGGGGACGGATGAGCTTGCGGAGTGGACTCAGTTGGATGAACTAGATACGAATGTTGCTCCGTGGTGGGTACGGGATTATCCTGATGATGGGCTGGAGAGGGCGAGGGAAAAAGTGGAAGGGGCTGTGGAGGAACTGAAACGGCTTGTCGCGCGCTCTGAACAGACGCTTTAAGCAACATATTGAGGAGTGGAATCACTGAACAAGACTACTGGACTTCAATTATGATGACTTGTGTTGAGGACGAGCCGGAAGAAGTAGTGAACAACATGATACGTAATGAATATAGAGGGAACAGAGTAGTTTTGCAGAGTCAACATGGAATTTCTGAAAGCGGACACGAATCTCTAGTAACAGCTGATGCTGGTAAGGTGGTTTTCATCGCTCTTAAATGACTATAGATCCAGTGGCTGAGCCTGGAACTGGACATGGTATCGTAAGAACGAATTATAGCATACACTACCTAGATCCTGGCCAACACCAGATGCAAGCGAACTTCAAGTGATTAAGGACCCTATATAGTGTACTGCGACGCCTATTAGTACAATTTAGAACATTACAATAGCCACGCAAAAAGGCCAACCTGACAAGTTACGCTAACTGTATGCGTAGTATCCCCTATATAGGGAGATAGCACAGTACGCAAGGTCATTTCATTCTCTTTGTGACATCCTCAACTTGATATACAAAATAAGAAATGAGATTGTAGCACGCTTATAAGTATCGAAGCTTTTGAGGATTGGCTGAGATCAACTGATTTACGCTTCGGGCCGTAACATTCAAGAAAAGTCAAATCTACGCTTCGGGCCGTAACATTCAAGAAAAGTCAAATCCACGCCACTGACGATTCTCGCCACAAAGGGACAAAGCTTCGCTGTGTGTGATGCCAAGACAAATTACATCGTTAGGGCCGACAGCTCGGACCACAAAAATCTTTCGGTGGCGTCTGTGCCTTGAGATCATCGACGGGGGAAATCAACTTGTCGTCTACAAGCAACAACCCCAGGATTTTGTATTTATCACTCTAGAGGTACCTAATTGAGGGAACAGTGACAACAGAAAGAAAAAATGAGGCTATAAGGCTAGCCGAAGGATTTTAGTTGCCTAGAAAAAACTTTTTGCGGTGAAGATCCGCTAAGGAAATTCCTCCCCTGTCACAATTACTTAAGGGGCACCTTCGTCTCCCAAATATTCTACTCCTCACACCACCTCCTGGGATAATATCAGCTCTCACTACCAAGACTTTCCTATCCTTTCGATTCAGTGGCCTCTTCTTCTATCTACATAATTATATAGTAGCTTCTTCTTCCCCTTATGGCCAGACAAGCTACCGCCGCCGCTCAGCCAGCAATCCCGGCATCAGACAACTACTACGACCTCGGCGTCTACAGCCGGCCCATCACAACCACCAGCCCGGACGCCCAGATCTGGTTCACCCGCGGCCTCCTCTGGACCTACTCCTTCCACCATGAAGAATCCGCCTCCTGCTTCTCGCGGGCCCTCTCGCACGATCCAACCTGCGCCATGGCCCACTGGGGCCTGGCCTACACCCTAGGCCCCAACTACAACAAGCCCTGGGAGTCCGTCGCCGCGGCAGACATAGCCCTCGCCACCTCCGCCGCAGCCTCCGCCCAAGCCCAAGCCTACAGAACGCCCTGCACCCCCGCCGAACGCGCCCTCATCAACGCCCTCCAAGCCCGTTACCCCCAACCACTACCCCGCTCCCACCACCAAACACCCACCCCGCCCAAGGAAAAAAACTCCCACTTCGCATCCGCCATGCAGCAAGCCCACGCCTCCTTCCCCCGGGACCTGGACATCGCCGCGCTCTACGCCGACAGCCTGATCATCCAAGCCCCCTGGAAGCTCTGGGACCCAACCACCGGCCTGCCCACCAGCCCCCTAACCACGACCGCCCGCGCCGTGCTGCAGTCCGCCCTGCGCCTGCCCGGCGCGGCCGTACACCCGGGTCTACCGCATACCTACGTCCACCTCATGGAGGCCAGTCCCCAGCCCGAACTCGCGCTGCCCGCCGCCAACCAGCTGCGGCGGCTCATGCCCGACGCCGCGCACGTCACGCACATGCCCAGCCATATCGACGTGTTGGTGGGGGATTGGAAGGGGGCGATCGAGGCGAATGAACGGGCTTGTGCGTGTGACGAGGCGTATGTGGAGAGGGAGGTGGGGAGGGGGAATCGGGGCGCGGGGCAGGGGTTTTATGCGGTTTATCGGCTGCATGATTGGCATAGTCTTGT
>JANIPN010315540.1:0-12320 GCA_027478595.1 Erythroxylum anguifugum | reverse complement strand
GATGATGATGCGAGGGGGAGATTTGCAAAGGTGTTGGGGGTTCGGATCCTTCCTTTTTCTCAAATGTACAGTTCGCGAAGCATTAGCATCATTTGGGATACCCTCTGATTCGCAATTATATACCATTTTACCTCTCTGAGCATTGTCTCTCTTTTCGACTGCCTTGTATCGTCCAATTACATCATAACAGGTCGGACTGGATCTCTATATCCAGCTATGTCCACGTTACCCATCGTTGAAGTTTTCCCAAAATGCCTTTGGGGGTACGTCTTTCCATAAGGATGCTGCGCAGTTCATTCACCTGATCATCGTCGACGAAAATAGCCTCGATCACTTCGTCGACACTCTGGTCCTGTTCACAATTTACCTTTCTTGTACCAATTCGTAGCGTTGTTTCGCCTTCCTTCCAGATACGCGCATCCGGATTTGCACCAGCGCTTTGTAGCATTTTCTTCACTGCTTTGAAGTGAAAAGGCGAATCTACCCAAGTCTTGTCTTTTCCCCGATACAAGTTGGCCAAATAGCTTTTCCAGATTGTGGATGATTGATATGGAGCATTCGGGTTAGCTCCATGGCTAAGGAAGAGATCTAGCATCCATAATCGATTTTCGATGCTTGCCATATCACCTCTTACAAAGCGTTCATCAAGGCGTTCATCAAGGAGAATGTACCCCCATATCATTGACTTCTTCCTCCTCACATTCGGATCCGCACCCTTTTGGAGAAGCAGCTCGACCACATTTCCGCCGACTTCTTGAGGAGATTCCGCTTGGATGACCACCTCCAAAAACTCTCCCCACACTGAAGAGTCACCTTGTTTTTCGTTAGGATTAGCACCATATTCAAGTAAAAGATGCACCATCTCTGTAGAGGGCGAAATAAGTCGCCTTTTTCCTCTCCTCGAGGGTAGGAGGGCGTGGAGTAACGGGGGATACTTCCCTTGCTTCGTAAGCAGTGACGGATCCCAATCAAGCCTTCTCTTAATATATCGAGTGAGATCGTGTTGTATACAATGAGAGAAGAGAGTTCCTGCGCCAGTACCGACAAGAAGGCGGTTATCTAACATTAGGGAAGTCCTATCTCTCCTTGATCCTGTCGGCCTGGTGCGCCTTTGATTTGGATATAGTAGATCAAGTGTTCGCTCAAAATTATCAAGTAGTTCTGACTGGACAATCGAAGTTTCCATCTCGGCTTCATGAGCATACGAAACGAAAGCAATAACCAGGCTGTCAGGAAATTCATTGTCAGTTGCCGCCGAAAAAACATGACCCAGCATTTTGGTAATTGCCAACAATGAGTGGCATAACGTAACACTTGGAATAAATAAGGAACCCGCTTGAGTTACTAGCATCTCTTTGATGTATGTCTGCTTGAGGAAGTCACCGACCGTTCGATGAAGGAAATCCACTTCTTTGAGCATAAGTCCTTCGATAGGATCAAAAGGCTCAGACGAAACTTCCAGGATGCCTTTAGTTCGAGCATTTAACCGTTGCTCCATTGTGATCTCACGCGAAGAGATTGCACTCTGTAACTGCGCGGAGGCGTACCCGGGATGCGAAGAAGCAGTCAGGTCTTCGTATTGACCTACTTCCATATCTAATGCAAATCTAGGCTCATCTTCAAGCTCATCCATAACAAAGTAAGCAAGAAGGGGTAGAGGCTCTCCGCCGGTAAGAGCCATCCGAAGCGATCGAGGCTGATGGACTGATGCTAGCCTCCTTAACTGAAATTTTTGTTTTTGACTCAAAAGGGCTCAGGACGCTAATAAATTTTCTCGTTGCGGATTCGTAAAATTTCTACTCGCACACCCGTTTTGCATCTGTAAAGTCCCCTAGATTCCGCATCTACATCAGCCAAGATGAGCTACGCGGTGGTAACACTCTTACGAGAAGACTTCCTCGCCGTGGTCGACCTTAAGAACCGGTATCATGCGCTCTTTGACAGCTGGTTGACCGAATCACTCGCCGGCGATCTACTCGCGATTCAAGTCGATCGAGAGCGAGCAGATCTCATTTTCGGAGCTGTGTTGAATGAGTTCAACCGGAGTCCCACGGATGCCCACGGAGTGTTACGATTACTGTTGGACTGTGCCAGATTTGCTACTAGTGACATATACAACTCATCGGCGCAGAGCAACAAGATCGATGTCGATCAGGTCTTTGTCCGTGTCAGCGCGTTCATCCGAGAAAAACTCAGCATCGAGCCGGTGCCGCCGCCCTTGCCAGTCACGCATACCGGAGGCGAAGATCGGAGCAGAAAGATGGCCAAAGCGCGCGACTGTTTCAGGGACACGACTTCATCGGGCGGCATGTGCCCCATCACCGGACTCCCGCACGCGCAGATGGCGCACCTCATCCCGGTCAATTCGGCGGGAGCGGTCTCAGGTCACAGGTGGTTCTGGCTACTGATGGCGCTCATACTGCCAAAGCCTACTTTTGACGCAGCATGGAGCCTTGCCGGAGGAGCGAGACAGCACGCGCTCGCGAACGTCCTTATGTTGTGCCAGCCGTTACATCGCATGTATGATAGCCTGAACATCGGCTTTAAGCCGATCCTGAACAAATCAGACCCAGCGGCCGTGCCGTTCACGCTCGAGCTCGAGGTCCCAAGATGGCAGGACGTGGATTTTTACTTGCTCAAAGACAAGAATGGGCGCAGCATTGGCAATCGGGAATTGTATGACTGGAAACCAGTCAAAGAGGTCACTCAAGAGTCCGCGCCAAGCCCGCTCCTACTATCTCTCCACCGTTACATGTGTTTTGTCCGCCTCAGATGGGCTAAAACCTCCGCTGGTGCGCTGGTTCCGCCGCCGCCAGCTCCTCTGCCGCGAGATCGGGACGTCGAGGACCTAGAAGAACAGGCTCGTTGGAACTTATGCGCTGGATCTCCGCGAACGGCACCTGCGACGCCGCGCTCGACGCCTCCCGTATCCCCTCACACGACCCCGGGGCTTTCACCTACCTACCTTCCCGGCAGACTGGGCGGGAACGATGGACAAATGGACGATGACATTGAGGCTAGTTTGGCGGATAACATCAGCGAACTCGATCTAAGTTCTAGCGCTATGGAGAACGATGGAGAAGAGGCGGGAGAGGCGGGAGAGTATGTCAACTAATGAATAATGAATGCCTGTTGACATTGATCAACGCGCTCTCGCATCCATTCGGAACCTGGAGTGAGTATTGATGTAGGCTGCCGCTTGTGTGATCGCTTGATGCCTTTAAGAAGGAGTCGATATACGATCGCTATACAGGGAAGTGGACAATCAGGTCTATAGAATAAGTCGCGAAGAGATGCCGATATGCTGCCGTGAGTACGGATGTCTGAGTCGCAATTGTCCTTAATCGTACGGGTGTGAATTCTTCGCCCGCCCAGAATGCGACTACAAGTGCGAAGAACGCCACGCACAAGGCGCCTCATCCCCTTGAACTATCGATTTTGCGTGAAATGAAGCCGCCCACTCGCCGAGTTCCAACCCTAATTGCCTAACAATCCCCGCGCAGTCTCTTACTATGGCTTGGGGGACGAGTCTAATCCTACTGCCCCTTATACTGTCATCAGGTTGGACGGCCGGGGATTTCGTAACTCCAGACTAGGTACCCATGACAGTCGACCCGGTCTCACACGCAAAGTTCATCCTTCCGAAGTCCGCCCGAAACAGCGCCACAGCAGAACTCACCTTCACCGGAGATAGGCGCGTGGCAAGCGTGCAGCCTCGTTCCTGCTCGACATCGGTACCGCCGAGTCCCGAGTTCAGACGAGAACGTCATGGTAACCAAAAAGGCTCTGCGTTGGCCCCCATCGACATTAGCGGCCCGGGGGCCGTCGTGCGGGGTGACGGGGAGTGTCCTATACTATGTATATATATCGACGTTGGTCTCCTGCAGCGAAAACCGACCGACCCCTAGATTACCCAAGTTAGTTGGTAGATTTCCTGTACGCAATCCTCCCTCGCCTCAGGCTCACCTCAGGGTGCACTGCCACCGCTCAGGCGCCGTTCAGGCTGATCCCCCCGAGTGCCCACCCTCTCACTAACTACCAAGTAGTAGTTAGGTGACTCGGGAGATGGGTGCCGAGGTACGGTAGACGCTCTACGACAACGCGTACCCGCGAATTCCCAAGAATGGCGATGCCGTGGTGCGGAATGGAGCCGGTTCAGAGACCGCGCAGAGCCGTGCGCCTCGGTGTGAGCACGCCGCCGACCCCGACGGAGCGCGAGGCCTATGCAAAGACCTGGCGAATGAAGGCCGGTGCGACTGCGGCTCGGCGGGCACCTTCTCGATGCTCAGCGGCAACGACATCGGTGGATACTCCAGCATGCCACCCAGCTCAGCCACCGTTAGCGTCACCCAATGCTCGACTACAGCAGGCCCGACGACATCGGCGCCTCCCCCGACCACTACCTCCGAGGCTCCCCAACCTTCATGTCCGACAGGCGGTGGTGCAATCGACTGCGAAAGCTGCCCCGCTGGCTCTCAGGACTGCTTCGACGTAGGCTACACGGGCGCCGAGGCGGTCTGTAACTGCAAAGACCCGTGTAGCAGCGTCGTCTGCATGAACAGTGCTTATTGAGGGTGAAGGACTGAGGGATCGGCGTTTGTGCTTCACAAGGTTGTATTAGTTGTCATTTGATTAGCTTTTACGAGTATATAGTAACTCTTGAGTATATGAAAGCCGAAATTTTATGCCTTCAGATCTTGCGGTACCGGTCGCTCGGTTTTAGAGAACAAAAGTAATTGGTGGGATTGATTATTTTGCTGCTTCCTTAGGTTGTAGCGGAATCAGTGCTCCAACAGTGAAGCGCCGCTCGAAGAAAGAAGAGCTGATAGCTGCGAATCATTGCACGTGTAGCCACCAACGATAGCTGGAGCAAAGAGGGCTAGATCTACCAGGGGCTCAGAGAAACCCCTCAATACGAGGTGCACACGCACGCCTCCGACACTGCATAATACGTCCGGTATGTCCATGCCTATGAAGATGTATTCGTCTCCGATGCGCACTACGCTACAATCTTCTCGACATCGACATTGAACAGCCAAGTGAACATAGCACCCATATCCAGTGAAACTCCCCCGGCCTATACCGGATGCGGAAATTATATCAAGACATTCGTATCAATATTCGTATTATCCGTTACGTTAAAGTAGCAAAATCAGTAGTTAGAGGCCAGCGGAGGACTATTTTTTGTGTAGCGGAATAGATATAGCGAGCTCTAGATAATCTAATCGCTATATATAAGCGGATCGATCTTTTAGATACTATACGACTATATAGATAGCTCTTTGCGAGCTTTAAAGATTACTAATATTAATATTATAGTATATAGTATATAGTATAGTACTTAGTATATAATATAGAAAACGATAATCTATTTCTAAGTAGAGAGATCTATCCGAATCTTTAAGAGATTATTTAATCTCTCGATAAGCTCTTTCTCGTTCTCGTTTCGATCTCTCTTCTTTTCTATTTTATATAATATCTTTCTATATTTGATTCGTTCTATCGATTTGAATATCTCCGCGAAGGTCTAGAGCGCTAAATTATTTTTGTGAATAATATAATTATTAAGATTACTACTAAGGACGTTAAAGTCGATTTTAGTTAGCGTATATAGTCTCTCGTAATCGATTTTGGATATTATTTTAATCTCTATTTTAGAGAGCTATTTCGGATTAGCGAGAGACTATAGAATATAAAGATCTTACTAGAGATCTAGAAACTTATTATATTTATATCTTTATATAATATACTATATATATATTTTTATATAATATATCGTTTAATATAGAATATCGATAGTATTAGCGAAAGTATTATTGAAGAATATAAAGTTAACGGTTACGCGTTCGATCTTTTTAATCTATAAATATAAATTATAGTAAAGAAGTATTTACGAGCGGATTTAAGTATATAATTATTTCGCTATCGTATTCGCGTACTCTGAATATCTATCGACGCCGTAAGTGGAAAGAAGAGATATTATTTTAATCGATACGCTCTCTTCGATTTATTATTGACGTCGATTATAGTCGAGGCGGAGATATAGATATCGGTAGTTATAATGATATTAATATTGATATTAATATTATTTTTACTATAGAGTCGTAACGAATAAAATTTATATCTATATATCCGCTTATCTAAATAATCGTATTATATAAGTATCTTAAGATAGTGCTCTATTTATATCTTAATATTAGTATTAAATCTATATCTATAGATTTTTAAAATAAACTAGAAAAAAAAAAATATCTAGTGAAACATTGACGCCGGCGGCCTTGGACATACGCCGCAGATCCATCTACTTGTTAAGCTCGAGCACAGGGTCGACTCGCTCCTAACGAAAAGTTTACCAAGGAGGGTAATGCTCCCTACAGCCGCGCGTTGTTAGGCGGCGCGGTAGAGGTCATGAGACGGGCGAGGACGCCTGCAAAGCTATCGGCATCCTCGAAGGCCTGGTTCACGCCCTGCCCGGCATTGGACGGTATCGCGCGGGCACTGTCGCCCATACTACGATATTCGGAAGAAGGCTACTGTAAGATAATCGGAATTCAGCGTAGGGTACGCGTACGCTGCGGTTTGTGTTACCCGCCCGGTTGTGCAAAATGTGGCAGTCTGCGGTTTGGTGTCGTGTGGGAAACGACCTAAGGCGTAGCTGCCAGCGTTCATAACTCAGACCCACTATATACTTATTACGTATATCGATTGGTAGTAATGTCTATCTACGTATAACGACGGTAGGCGCGGAATGCACCGGCGCCTCCAGCAACCCGTGGACTGATAATCTACTATTAGGAGTTTTACGGTTTATGATGGCTTTACGTTTCATCGCAACTAACCCATTGAGTGGTTTCGAGCCACTGGATAGCCCGGGCAACCTGCGGAATCTGCGTAACCCGCGCATATCTACGTACATATATCCGTTGGCTCGCCTACGCGCGCCATGTATAGAGAAAATAGGTGTCCCTTGGTCGGATCCTCGCTTTCCCTAGATAAGCGCGCGCGGGCGGCGATGTTGTTATGGTCATTACGTGGAGAGCTCTCGACGTAGGGAGAATATTGAAGTTATTAGCGATTACGTCAGTTCTCGGGCGAGGGGCTGCGGTTTGTGTGTATTCCCCCTTTTGTAGATCAGCCTGCAGCTATTGTCGTGGAGTATACCCTAGATTTCTGATAAAATAATGAGGGTTTTATGCAAAGTTGATTTTTTTCTATGAACTTTATGGAACTATATGGTACTATTCCCAGTACCTGGGCGAGGTACTGCGGTTTGTGTGCCTTGTTTGTTTCCGTTTGTAGGGCAGCCCCGCGGCTATTATTGCAGTGGAGTACACCCTTAGTGTAATATTATAAAGAAATATGGTACTATTCCATCTCCGACCGGTGTAAATCATATAAACTCTAGTACAAACTATACAAAGCCGCTGCTGCGACAGCCTCATGTCTCCGCTTCATGCAGTAGGCTGCTTGAGCTAGTCTGTAAGTCTCTATCATCCGCGTTCAAGAAAGGCGAGTGTACCAATTATTCATCCATCATCATCATGGTACCGACTTTTGTTACTGCTACGACACGCGGGCCCTCATCCTATTAGTTATTTCTACATCTTGGCGCGAAAGCAACCCCTCTCTGCCTGCGACCTGACGAGACCCCTCTTCCACAGGCACACCTTTTTCCAACTTTCAAACGAGCAATGGCCCACGTGATCAGGACGATAAAACCGGGAACTACCCATGTTGACCCCCTGCTAGAACGTATCCCATGGACGGCTAAAATGGGACCTTCGCACTAAACTGTTTAAGTCAATATTCTACCAAATAGCGGTTTAGAAATATGAGCACTCCCGAGCCAGTGACCAGTTGCGCAGATTATCTGTTCGGAAAATTTAAATACCGACCCGAAGGTCCCATTTTAGCCGTCCTTGGGATGTATCCCATGGTGCGGTAAAATATGCCTACGGACTAAACTTTTTTTGGGAATTGTATGATAAAACTGATTGGACTATTTGTGTTGGGGGCAGAGCATCATGGTATACGATTGGCCGATAATTTTTCCCGCTCGGTAGAATATTACACCGGCTCCGTAGGCATATTTTACCGCACCATGGGATCGGAGGGGGTTAGCGGTCTAGATTATATCCGCAGTCGCCCGCGGTCTAGACCCATGGTGGCAAATTCTCGGCTTGCCACCACTTCTCACCGTTCAAAATTATTTCTGGTGCCATGCTTTCCCTCTTTCGACCGCCACCGGATAGTACCCAGTTTCCACGAGACCCGGCCGCCGCCTTCACTTTACCGAAGCCCGTGGAGCGCTGGCAAGTATGTCAGATCCGTCGGGTGAAATCCGACCGTTTCCTGAGCCTCGAATATCCCATCATTCGTGGCGGCAACGCGCGCGAACCAATCGACAGATCATCCGGACCTTTCGCCCCATACCTCGTGCGGAATATCGGAACGTGGTCCTTGCAAGAGAGGCAGACCAAAAGTTACATCATGACGTTGTTCTCACCGCATTGGCACAGGCCGGAGCCTATCGAGTTGGGTGCGAGCGGGGCTTCGTGTCGCTCTGTGATCAGGACTGTCAGTACATACTGGCCGAAGGCATCAAGGGCGGCAGTTTGGAAGCGGATTGCGAGGGCCAAACGCTTGGTAGTACGATGATTCAGCTTAGCCGGGGCATTTGCCCACGCACGATGGCCCACTACGTCAAAGATAGCCCCTCGTACTCTTCGGGTACGATGCATGCTTGTTACGACTACTGCTGGGTTCGCGATATCGCCAGCGAACCCAAATTCCGCGGCCACCCCATTTTGCAAGGCCCTGGACCTGGCCCTCAATTCTATCTCGCGGTTCCGTTGAGAGATGATGCCGGTGTCGCCTTGGGAACTTTTTCCGTTTTTGACAGCAGCTCCCGTCCGAACGTCTCGGGTGAAGATATCGAATATCTCCAGGGGATTGCCCGCGCCATTATGGAACATCTCAATATGATTCGAGTCAGCGGCCGCTTCGATCGTGCCGACCATCTGATGAAAGGGCTTGGCCTCTTTGTAGCTGGCAAGTCCACCCTTCGCGACTGGTGGCTTGCAAACCCGGACAATTTGAGCCATGCAACCAACTTAACGAATGCGGAGAAGCAACAGGAACTCCATGAGCGCGCGAATGAAGCCTTTGGACATTTGACGTCGCCAGATACCGTTCCAAAAGCTGCAGGGGACTCGCCGGCCGAGACCCATCATGACTCCCCAGTCAGTGCCTCATACACGTATGCAAAGTAATGTCTAACTGCGGCCTAGGAAATCCATCCCTCAGCATCACCCACTACCACTCCGGCTGCAAGCGCGAGAAATGGCTCCAATCTCCGTGGGAATAAACGGCAGTCATCCAATTTCACAAACGCGAAGAAAAGTTTCGCCCCGTATTATGCCGCAGCCTCGCCGGAGTCTTTAAGCGAGGGTGTTAGCATCAGATCGCTTTTCTCGCGAGCTAGCAACATAATCAGAGAGGCGGCGGAGCTCGAAGGCACCGTCTTTTTCGATGCGACAGTGGACAGGCTTCACGATTCTAATGACGATACGTACGAGTCGAATGACCCCAAAACCAATGCGTCCACATCGAACAGTTCCGATGAGGAGAGGATCATGCAAGAGGGCATGAACGGTCGCCCGTCCGGATCCCGATCCGCAAATCCTATCTCTAGTGTTTGTGATGTGCTGGCCTTTTCGACAAGGACCGAATCCAGCCTTAGCCATAATAGCATCAACAAAACTACACCACAGATGCATAAAGATACCTTGCAGCTCTTTTTGAGGCGTTACCCTCGGGGTACTGTCTTTTCATTCGATCGAGATGGCTTCATTTCGTCCAGCGAAGAAGAGCTCCATCATGACTGCTTGGCTGAGCACGAGATTGCATCTGCTTTCTCGCGGAAGGAGAACAGCGCTTTGCAACGGAAGGGGAGGCGTGAGGATGCGGCTTCAGTTTCAGAAATCCTTCCAGGCGTGCGTTCTGTTGCTTTTATCCCGTTGTGGGACTATAACAAAGACCGTTGTTTTGCAGCCGCTTTAGCGTGGTCAATGGATCCGAACCGTACTTTGGACGAGGAAGACTTGGCCTACTTTGAAGTATTTGGCAACTCGACCATGGCTGAGGTTTCGCGAATGGAAGCTGTGATTGCGGACTACATGAAGTCCAATTTCATCTCTTCAATCAGCCACGAGATGAGGTCTCCCCTTCACGGCATCCTCGGCAATACTGAGCTACTTCGGGATCTCAGCACCACCCCTGCCCATCACGAATTAATCGACATGGTTGAGGTTTGCGGGCGAACTTTGTTGGACACCATGGATCATCTGTAAGTCTGCGTTGTGCGGCAAGCACTTGATGACACAGTATACTAATTACACAGGTTGGATTATGCAAAAATAAACCGCCTGTCCCGGAAAAACAGGGATGATAGCAAACTGAGCTCAGATGAAGCAAATCAACATATGAGTCACCAGCAGAATTCACTTGTGGACATGGGCAGACTAGTGGAAGATGTCGTCTCAACAGTCTATGCCGGCCACATCCATTCGAGTTCCTCTTCCACTCTGTTCCATATGGCGGAAGAGGAAGCGAAGAGCCCTCTCGAGAATGAAAATATACGCAAAGTGGCTACAAGTTCCATCCGTAACACAATGGTGGTCGTCCAGATCGATAAATGCTCGCAGTGGTCCTTTTCAACACTGCCTGGGCTGTGGAAGCGACTCCTAATGAATATGTTTGGAAACGCCCTAAAGTATACGCAAACTGGGTCAATTCTGGTGGATTTGAGAACCGAGGCATTTTCTCCAGTTGATGAACCGCCAAAGAAGTCCATCTTGAGACTGTCTGTCACCGACACCGGCCGGGGAATAGCGCGCAATTACCTCAAATATCGCGCTTTCAAGCCATTCAGCCAGGAGAACAACCTTGATGTAGGTGCGGGCCTTGGACTTAGTATCGTAAAGCAACTTGCTCGCTCAATAGGAGCACGTGTCAGTATCCGAAGCGAGGTTGGTGTGGGCACAGAAATCTCCGTGTCCGCGGAGTTGGAGGTAAGCCCATCCGTGTCCCAGACATACAGTCCGTTACGGACCCGAATCAGTGACGCCCGTTCGATATGTTTCGGGAAAAAGGCTTGCTTCCTCGGTTTCGACTTACCACTCACGGGGTCGGACGCACCAGATGGGGAGCTCGGTGCGTATACAGGATGCCTGGCCCTGCTGAAAACTTCCCTGGCAAACCTTTTATCCGAGTTACTCGGGATGACTATCATTGCCACGGCGTCGCCCAAGGAATCATCGGCGAACCTGTTTCTCGCTCACGAATCATATTTATCTGATGACCGTATCGATGACAACAATTCTTCCCTTGCAGAGCTAGACCAGAGTCAACCTTGCATAGTATTCTGCAAGGGAGGTGGCATAAAACATCCTGTCGGCCGGAACATGTTCTATATACAGCATCCGTAAGTCCTTAAATATTTGCATACTTTAAAGCCGAACTAACCTGGGGTAATGTAGATTCATGCCATCGAAAATTATCGAAGTCATTCTACAATGCTTGGCTAGGCATAGCGGATCCTTTCAAATGAACGAGCGAAGAGACTCATCACTGTCGACCTTACCTCCTCTATCGGCAACGGGGCGCGACATGGTGACCGATCAATGTCCAACCGGGCCACCGCCGAACCCTCCGGCATTAGACATCGGTACGTGACGTCCTCTTTGGAACTGTATCGACTAACATCTGCAATAGCGACTGCTGATGCCGAATTCGCCCCATATCGAATTCTAATTGTTGACGACAATGCTATCAATGTCAAGTTGCTGGCGACTTTTATGCGTAAAATGGGCCACAGCTACAAGACGGCGACAAACGGGGCAGAGGCAGTGCAGCAGTACGGCTCCTCGGCACCAGACTACTTCAACATTGTTTTGATGGATATTAGTATGCCCGTGATGGATGGATTTGAAGCTACACGGCAGATCCGAAGCATGGAGGTTGAAAAGAAACAAAGACGATGTCATATCATTGCGCTGACCGGGCTGGGGAGCGAGGAAGCTGAACAGACAGCCACTTCATACGGAGTGGATGTTTTTATCACGAAGCCAGCAAGTTTTCGACAAATCAAACTACTGATCGAGGATTACACGCCGGTTGATAATAACTCTTAAAGCCTCGTCGAAAACTACTACCGAGAGCCTTATCCAGCGATTGCCTATATTATATAAAAAGCTCATCTACTTCTAAACCTATAGACATAGATCTAACTTATCACAAATTTATCGATTAGAAAAAAA
>JANIPN010314522.1:0-35746 GCA_027478595.1 Erythroxylum anguifugum | reverse complement strand
GTCGACGGGCTTACTCGAGAGGGAGTTCAGACCGCGCAAGCTTTTCGGAAAGCAAAACTAGAGACTACGCAGGAGGCTTTGCGACGCTTAACTTTGGACGCCTCTCCAGTTGATAAGAACACGAGTCAAGATCGATTACCCACTGTTTCCGGTGACCAGGCAGAATCTCTCTTCGAAACCAGCGAAACTCAAAATATCCTCTCATCTAAACCCTCTAGGGAGCAGGGTGATGAAGCTTGGGGTATCACGCCTACCACAGCATCTCGGATGCTTCCATCGCCTGCCAAGAAACCAGATGGCCCCCCTCCACGAGTCAAAGAGTCATCGTACGCAGTATTTAAATACTTGCATGATAATGGTTATTTTATGTCTCCCGGACTACGATTCGGTTGCGAATTCACGGCTTACCCAGGCGATCCACTGCGTTATCATAGCCACTTCCTCAGCGTAAGCGCTGATTGGGATGAGGAAATTGATTTAATTGACCTAGTAGGGGGCGGTCGCTTGGGGACAGGAGTAAAGAAAGGGTACCTGATTGGGGGAGTCGAACCCAGCAAGCTTCCTGGAGAACAGCGCACTAGGACTTTTTGCATTGAATGGGGTGGTATGTAAAGCCCTTCCTTTGAGGTCTTTTCAGAAACCTTAGGCCCTTAGGGATGCGCCTTAAATTGATAAGCTCGTCGGATCTTTGGTGGGAAGCCGAATCTAGGATTTCGGGATTACGAAACTTGGTCTGTAGGGGTCTCCTTGCGGCGTGGTTCACGTGGGATTTATTCCGTGAAAGCGGTATGAAACAATCCTTGCAACCTGTCGCAACCAATCAACTTCCCTATTGTTTCCACTCACTACCGAGATAGCCGGGTCTCCGAACAATAGGAGTCGCTCGGAGATGTTTGCTCGGAGATGTTCACTCGGAGATTTCCAGCAAGAAAGCCCCACAGATTACTTGTGAAAGCACTTTGACAATGCCACTTTCAAGATGATGTGTCTACATGACTCGCAGCAATGCCCAAGGCGGACGTTTAAGACGCGAAGCCGTTAAGGTTTGTGATGCTTGGCAGCCCAAACTCCGGTCCACCGTGACATCAGCAGCTTAGCATGGCCACTAGAAAAAGACTGCAAATCTTGCCCAGATCTATAAATGGTATTTTTTTTATGCGACACGTCATGATATTTACTTTATTTTAAATATCATTTCTCGTTCCACTCTGAACTTGTCGATGCTTTTCTGGACAAAGAGCTCGCCGATTATTAAGCCTATTCTTAACCATGGCGGAAAGCTCCACCTCAAGGCAAGCGCCATACGTTGGTTCTTCGAGTTCTACGCTTCCAAATAATGAGGTTGACGGCATTAAGAGTGATAACGCGGAAAAAGGTGTCCAAGAAGAGCTTCAAGCACCTGTTGGATTTTGGGACAACAGGCTCAATAAAGTGCGTCTACAGGTCTTTCGCAATTGGGGTCTAATAGGTTTGTGGTCAGCCTCGTACCAGAAGTGATCTAACCAAAGCAGTTCTCGTCATATGTTCATTTATCTTGGCTGTACTTTCGTTCTTCTGGTCTGTTTTGTTCCACGTCGAACAGAATATCAGTAACTTAACCGTTTTCGTTGTCAACTTCGAAACAAGCCCCGATGCACTTCTAGGGCCAATGGTCACTGATATGACCGAGAATATTGTACGAGAGAGTACAATCCCTCACCTCGGTTATCTCACAGTTCCCCGCGAAGCATTCAACAATGATCCTATGCTTGTTCGAGAAGCGGTCTACAATCAATCGGCATACGCGGCTGTTATTGTGAACTCGAATGCAACAACGCTTCTGCGTCAGGCTGTGGAGCAACGTAACTCTTCATACGATCCTCTTGGGGCGATGCAAATAATCTATATACAAGCGCGCGACGAGCAATCATACTCCAGCTACATCACACCACAGCTGAACTCCCTCAGTACTGAAATCATTTCGTCCTTTGGAGATATGTGGGTGAGAGCGGTTCTTCAGAATACCAGCATCCCTCGTGGAAATCTGGTTGAGGTTCCGCAAGCCCTCAGCCCAGCAGTGGGCTTCTCAATCTTCAACCTTCGACCTTTCACGCCTCCGGTTGCTACACCCGCCGTGACTATCGGCCTCATATACCTCATAATCATCGCCTTTTTCTCCTTCATGTTCTTTTTACCCATTCACATGAAGTTCATGCAGCCGGCAGGTCATCCGCCACTCAAGTTTAACCAATTGATTGTCTGGCGCTGGCTCTCGACTGTTACGGCTTACTTCTTCATGTCACTTGCCTACTCTCTGGTCTCGCTCGCATTCCAAATTCCGTTTTCTAACTCGCAGGCTCCTCATACAGAAGTCGCTGCGAATGCCAACGGCTACGGGCGTGCATCGTTCGTAGTGTACTGGATGGTGAACTGGATTGGCATGGCATCGCTAGGCTTGCCGTGCGAGAACATGGCCATGATAGTAGGCACACCTTGGACCTCTTTCTGGTTGATATTCTGGGTTATTATGAATGTATCGACGAGCTTTTACTCTCTCGACTTGGCGCCTGGGTTCTTCAGGTGGGGCTATGCGTGGCCACTTCGCAGCATTGTCGAAGCGAGCAGGGTAGTGATTTTCGATGTGAACTCGAGGATTGGGATAAATTTCGGGGTCATGTTTGGATGGGTGGGTGTTAGTACGGTGCTTTTCCCGTTTTGCTGCTATTTTATGCGGTGGAAGACTATGAGGCAGAATAAGAACCAGTGAGGCACGGTACACATGGGGATCTGGGTAATAAAAGTTCAACTGCAGACTTTCAGATTATGCATTAAAATACAATAAATTATAATATATTGCAAATGGGTCCCAACAGAATACTGAGAATCAATTTTCATTTTCAGGATTATTTCTCTCTCCCACCCAATTCGAAGTATGGACATGTCCAAGTCGTCATCTTGCATCCATCGCTGCGGATCCACAACCGATCACCTGGCACTAAAATATTCGATTCCACTAGACACTTTTAGCTCAATATTTATCCACCACGTTCATGGGCGATCTCGACGGCAACAAGCTTAAACGTTTCGACCAAAGCTCTTATGCGAAAGCTAAATCGTGGTTCACGACCCGTTGATCTACCCCTGAACGGGCCATGATGTGCATACCATTATTATTCCGTACCAAAGGTTTTTTTCTTCTGTCGGCTCCAAAGGCCACAGCACTTAAGGTCCAATGTGCATGATGTAATCAATGTGGACCGGTCATCATGAAGTCACCAAATATTATGGAAGGCGGAATGTTTAGGTATCTATCAGTTCAGTGTAGCCGTTTAGCCTACGTTCCACTCACGAAATAGGCATGCAAATTTTTTTTTATAGACGCTACTAGCGGCGAATTAAACAATATTAGATTAAAAATTGGCTTTATTATGACTTGAACGTCATGACCGAATATGATACATTGGGGGCGCATTCTGGCTTATGCGAAACCGTATTTCTCCTTTCTTTTCTTCTTCTCTTGTGGTTCATATACGTAAATGTCGTTTCGTCCGATAAGGTCCACCCTATCATAAGTATGGTACGATGTAGGTCCACCTACTTGATGTAGATAATACCGGGACCTGCAACGGTAGCAGCCGCGACAGCGCCGGCGTCGGCGAAGGGACCGGCGCTGTTCGTAAGCGCGGCGAGGGTCAGGCCGTTGGAGAAGCCGCCCTCGAAGGGGAAACTGGCCTGGAAGGTGTACTGGCCGTTGCCGGCGTCCTGGAGGTTGGAGGTGGGCACGGACACGGGCACGTTCTGGCCTGAGATGTAGGTGATGTAGTTCCCGCTCGAGGGGTAGCCGCTGGCCTTGGTGGAGAAGGTGAGGGTCGAGTTCGCGGCCTGGGGCGTGCCCTGGACCGTGAGCGGGTCGTAGGCCGGGATGTCGATGTCGTTGGGGTTGGAGCCGGGGAAGACGACCATCTGCTGCAGCGCGTTGTACGCGAACTGGCCCGGGGCTACGGTCAGGAAGGGGGCTGCGCTGGGGACGCGCTGGTTCACGGCGCGGTAGAAGCCCGTCTGCTCGCCCTCTTGGCCGATGATGGAGCCGACGACCTGGACTAGCAGAGGGGCCCGGGCGTTGGTGAGGTCGACTTGGACGCCCTGTAGAGCGCCCAGGACGAGCGAGGTGAAAATGCCCGCGAAATCGAGAGCTCCGAGGAGGTCGGAGACTGGGAACATGTAACGGGCCGGCTGGATGGGCTGGGCGCCGTATGCTTTAAGGGCAGTGTTCGCCAACAGGGCATGTAGTTCCTCTTGCTATGGAAGTTATTAGTTTAGCTGCGGAATTTAAACCCCTTAACTATGCTTACAGCGATGATCTGGTTTAGGAGCGCAACAGCGGCGTCTTTTCCGAACGATTCCGGAACCTCGTAGCCTTGAACACAGTTTGTGATATTGTCGCGGAGCTGGGTGAAGTAGGCGACCTCGAAGATCTCGTTGAATGCTACTACTTGAAGATCAAGTGCGGATTCCGGTGTGCCCGGGTTGGGGGGAAGAGGGCCGTTAGGGAGTGTTCCTCCAGCCTGCCTCTGGATCTCGGCAATAGCCTCGGGGCCAGGGTTGGGAAATCCATTAGCCAGTGGGAAAGGGCTATAGCCACCACCACCACCATTGTTACGGGCAATAGGGTTGGCGGCCGCAAGACCTGCGATAACCAGGAGAGAGGCTTGGAAACGCATACTGGCTTATGGTTAAGGCTTATTAGGAGAGAACCTTGGGATACGAGACACAAGTTTGAAAACGACCTGGAGGGGGGAAAGGCAGTAGAAAAGAGGAGGTCATATAAGTACTCGTACCCTGACCCTTGCCAGCTGCCCAAGCTCAACGGAAACAGATATAATACAAAGTGTAAAGGGGATCGGACGATGGTTCTCATCCATCCAGTAAGCGATGTACCCACCGTGCCAGCTGTACATTGTCCTGTATGGACTTCAGGACGAGAAACCTTTCAGCGCGAGCGATGTGGAGAGCTCTCGAAGATCCTCAGATGCTTTCCCACAATAGCTTACTAGCCCAACGGGTCAGTATGGAGCAAAGTTCGATGTGCTGCGTCACTTGAACAGGGGACTTGGCACCGCGAGAATCCCATCCTGCTTAATATGGGAATGTCTTAAGAGGTAAAGATATGTCACGACTGTGGCCGCTCCAGACCAAAAGAGGAAATTGGGTTTTGTAAAAGGAAAGACGGTCGAGGCATGCAACCACTGAGAGGTCGGGGATCGTCGAATGAAGAGTGGGGAAACAACCGTTTCTGTCCATTTCTGTGCACATCGCGCGATGATGGTGAGAGCTTGGCCTCATTCTACCCACCTTTTGATTGACGTGATGCTGAGGAAAAAGAAAAAACATCTCGTCACCAACCAAAAGCTTAAATAACGAAAACAGCTGATTTGGCTGTCCGCCTTGCGCCTCTGCCGTTCTGCCTAACCCGCAAAGCTGCTTCTCGTATTAGTTTCTTTAGCCAACCTGGCTACTTCTGTGCATGTAATTCCTAGAGGAAACAATTCGACTCAAGGAGAGACCCTGCTATCAGCGCCGCCCAAGCGATCGCATTTTCCGCAGGGTCTGTTCTCGCCAACAAACACAAACACAAACACAGCTGAGATCAGTCCTACCAGACCCCCACAACTTACTAAAACATGCTCGAAACACAATTGCCAGTAGGTCTTCCAAAAAATGGACAAAACAGAGATTCCGTGAGCCCCAGGTCGAGGCCTCTCCTACGAACCCTTGAAGTAGGTAGGTAACACGACATTATGCACAGCTGCGAAATGCATGTATGTAGCTTAGCTGTACAGATGGTCTGGATGTTAAGGCTCGAAGTTTACCATACCCAAGGTCCCGGTGGGAGGAATCTGAGCTCCTATGGTTCTCGTCTGGTTGGTCCTTTGGGGGTTGTCGTCAGCGCAGAAAGGCTTTTAGGCACAACACTTACCGACTACCTATATTTTTGCACTTTCCAGCTGGTATTTAGTTGTACTTTCCCAACTCAGAGGCACACCATGCAGATCTCCACGGGACGGAGGTTATCCGTGTTTCTTTGCTGTAGCGGTGGCACGCGAAGACCTATCAAGTCCGCGTTGGTTCCAGTGTCTGGAAGCTGGACACACGAAGGTTTCCAATACAGGCTGCAGCAGCGAGAGTGTTCCCAAGGAAGTGGGTGGTTTTGCTGCGTGAGAGACAGCGGAACTCCGCGGCCCGGGGCTCAAGCGACTGGCGATCGCGTTTCCCAGCGCTGCACCCATCACTTCCATGCATCCGGCTTTACAACGGGTCGGCATCATTCGCTGGATCTCGTATCATCATCATCGGTCCCTCGATCTAGACGTATTTCCACGAAGACCGTCCCCCAATAAAAGGCAAGCGCCGACCGAGGTGGTCGCTTCCTCGATAATCTGGACCTGGAGCATTTCCTGCGAATATTCGCAAAAAACACGGTGGTTGTGGAAGCTTTGACAGCTCGTTCAGCTTAGGCCTTCAAGTACTCACTAGTTGAGCTGGAAGTTCCCGTTTGCTGTCTTCACAATGGCGAACGAAGAATTCGCACGTGATGAGAAGGCTTTATGGCCCTCCGAGAAGCTTGTACTTCTAACTAATCCATGGTTCGGTCCCATTGATGGTTTGTCATACAGGATTGACCATATAATTTGTCGGACTCGGCGTGCTTGTGGCTGCTGAGAGGCAAGAGCCATTCCATCAAAGGCTCATCTACTAGCACCTTGAGCGGGTTACTCCGTTGAGCAGTTACATAAACTAGCTCTACATTGGCCAAAGGACCGCAGCTCTATAGTGGTCTCTTACTACTCCAGCTATTTATTTTACTAGACAACAGCCCTGTGCTGAAGGTCCTGACAATTGTTCTATAGATTGGGTCTAGACCACCGTCGGGGCTACTAGGCTGGCGGGCGAGCAAGGTTCCCCAGATTCACCACCTAGCCTTGGAAGCTTGATCTCTCCATAGGATGTGCCTTCTCGCAGACAGGCTTCGAGGCCTCCGTTAGGGATGCAGCCCCAATCACTGGCTTTGCTTTACCAATCGAGAAATAGAGTTGCTAATCGAGGTAATTTTTGGGACTTATCCGCCCGGTCTGGGGCAAGCACGGTCCCCCTAAGCTTCCTATTTTGTGCGCCGGGCCTAAATCTCTCAAATTCGGTCTGAATTTGACTGGTTTTTTATTTTCATAATTTTTTTCGCTCTAGCTACTTAGCATTCCATTACGGAATCAATGGAAACCTTCAGGGGTTAGGCAGCTATAAGATGTTATTTTTTGACGGTAAATTTGTTTCTGTCTTGCGATGCTGGTACGCACCAGCAGGTGTTGTTACTATTATAACCTACACTGCTACTATTCCGGACCTCGAGACTGTACTTGGATCAAATTCAATAGAGCCTAGGCCTGTTGCTATATCTTGTCGATCAATATATTGCGTGCGGATGTGCACACTTGGTATTCACAATAGCCTCCACCTTCCTCGCTATGCCAAACACCATTTTGGTTGGGACCTGGATTTGTGAATTGGTCTAACTCGAATCGAGATCTCTCAAACTTTGTAACATCACTGCAGGAAGCTCACCTGCTTACAGAACTGGAGGTTGTCCGATTGGACAGTTGCCAACCCTCCTAAAAGTAGACATCTCATGGTACACATTGACCGCGAAAGCCACGAGGTCTAGCCGCAAGATTTTATGTACGCTATATTTAAGAATGTGGCCCTTATACCTAGCCTCTGTTGACTGTGGCTGCATCGACTACTCCTTCCGGTCTCATGATTACTTTCCGTTCATACAAATGGTTCGATCTGTAGCATGTGGCTGTCTTGCTTGCATTATGATACCTTTGAGTTTGATCAGGGGATTCCTCTTTAGGAGATTAGGACTGGTTGATGCTGATTGACAATTCAGGAGCAAATATTACTTAAACAGCCTGAGTCTCTCCGTTTTGCTCCCTGAATCATCTATGAAACTTCTGTCTCTCAAGAAGACCTGCACTTTAGCCATGTACAAGTCTCTAGTCGCCGGGCTCCTGCTCACGCAGGGAGCCCTATCTTTCCCATTTGTTTCAAAAATGGACGGTGTAGATTCATCCTTATTTGAGATCGAGAAGCGCATTCCGGGAGACGAAGAGTCTTGTCCGTTCAACCCGGATCAGTAAGTTCAATATTCCTGTACTCTAACTAGTGCTAATGTTAGCAGCGTGAATGCTCAACCCATCACAGATCAGTACCCATACTGCGGCGCCAAAAACCTTGCTCCTGGTAAACAGTCTTGTGTCAACAATTTGGTTCCAGCCAAAGGAGATACAGCGCACGCTTTCCAGAAGCCCACCACTCGAGATATCCGTGGCCCTTGTCCAGGTCTCAATACAGCAGCCAACCACAACTTCCTTGCTCGCGATGGTATCACCACGTTTACCGAGCTAGTTGATATGCAACAGAATGTTTACGGTGTAGGATACGACCTTGCCGTTGTGCTTGCCACCCTAGGTGTCGGTCTCGCTGGCGATCCGGTCACCCAGAAGCTTTCAATTGGCTGCGATGCTACTTCCAGGACTGCAGCTCCTGGTCTTGGCCCCGAGCCTGGTCTTGTAGGCCACAATAAGTTCGAAGGCGACACGTCATTGACTCGCAACGACTACTTCCTCGCCGGTGGAGACAACTTTAGTTTCAATGGTACTCTATTCACACAAATGAGTGCGATTGCACGAGGCAACTTCTCGCGAGACCAGATGGCGCTTTCTCGCTTCACACGCTATCAACAATCTAGATACGATAACGGTCAATTCTACTTCGGCCCCAAAGCACTACTTCTATTCGGCGCCTCCTCTTTCCTATACGAGCTGTTCCCCTCTAAAGGCGACAAGGGTCCTGCGAACCAGGCTACTATCATGTCTTTCTTCGGAGCCTCTCGTTCGGGCAGTGGTTATACCTTCAATAATATGGAAAAAATTCCCGCCAACTGGTTCAGCCGGGAGACTCCCTATACCGTCCCGGAGGTCGCGGAAGAGATTTTCCGACAGTATCGCGCTTACCCCGTCGCCTTCGGCGGCAATGCCGGGCGCGGGAACTTCTATGGGCTTGGTCCTGCCGGTCCTAGCTTCGGGAATGATGGAAAATTCAATGGAACGAGCCAGGACGTGATCTGCCTGCTTTATCAGTTCGCCACCGAAAATGTCCCGAGTAGCTTGCAGGGGCCTTCGAATACTGCGATCGATACACTCAAGTGGATGGCTGGGAAGGTCAATCCTATCTTCAAACAGTATCCTTGCCCATTGAATTTCACTTGATGGAAATGGGGTGTTGTTGGAACTGGGCTTCAGGGGCGAGGCGGGAGGACGGCAAGTCAGTAGATAGCCCTGCTTAGTCATAATTGCTTAGTCAGCATACCGATGCGCTCGCGTCCACATAATCCATACGTTAGAAGTACTTCACATTGTCACTGATAAACCATCGCAAGAGTTCTAATGCCTAACAGCTATCATAATGGTCGATTATAACCAAGAATAGCCAAGAATAGCCCAACTATTCCTACTGATGTTCGCCGGCTAATTTGCGTAGCCCCCCCGCAGTCCTTGATTAGGGTCCCTCGTGTTGATACCACCTCATGGAAATCGAGACCTTTCGTTGGAGATGGTAATTGAGAATGGTTCTACATCACTTGTTTCCGAGTATCGTATAGTACAAGCTTCAAACCACCTCTGATGAACCTTGCAAGACAACTGGAACCTTTCAGCATATCGGCTTCCGTTCACACAAGAACAATAATCCTTTGGGACTTTCTGCAACTGGCCGTTAGGCTTGGGGTATCAACGGTTGCCAAGTTCGGATCTTAGCTGCACCCCACCTATAGCTAAGACTGGATTTTGCACCTTAAACAAGCACTTGTCCTATCTCAGACGATTAAGCGATATTCTTTGAACGCCGCTGCATAGTCCCGGCGTTACACGCTGAGTTTGGCTCTGCAATGTAACCTTAGACGTCAATCATCTGGTCAGTCATCTTTAAACTTCCTCGAATCATTCTCATATAAGATAGTTAGTCGTACAAGATGATTGTAGTCAATACGTATGCCAGAAACGATCGACATGCACGATGTCTCCGGCTTTCGTCGGCTAAGGTCGAACTCAACGATGTCGCGATTCTTAAGCTCCATTATAACTAATACTAGACCGCGCATATCAATCTATTCTGGAAGCCGAGTTTACTTTTCCTCTACACCGTAAACTGGCGGGCTGAACACAAGCAACCATGCGAAGCCTATTAAGACTCCTCTCAGTAGGCTCAAGCCTTCTTGGCACATCGAATGCCCTTTCAACCAGCGCTACCACCTCCAAACGCCAAGTCCCTCCCGAAGTATCAGCAGGCGACTTCGCACGAATCTACGACCCGAGCATCGGCGAGTCGAGCCCGTGGTACATCAACGACCACACCTTCGCGCTCGGCCCGGACGGAACGTGGCACCTCTTCGGCATCACGCACCCAGAGCCGGCCAGCCCCGCGGACGAAGACAACTTCGCCCACGCCACCGCCCCCGACCTGTTCGGCCCGTGGACGAAGCAGCCGTTTGCCCTCTCCGTCGATGCGGGCTACGGCGAGACGCACCTGTGGGCTCCGCACGTGGTCCTGGTCGACGGGACCTACCACATGTTCTACTGCGGCGGGAGCAAGGATCTCACGGCGTACCAGATCAATGTGGCAACGTCTACGGATTTGTTTAACTGGGCGCGGAGGTCCGAGGGGCCGCTGTTTTTGGACGGGTATGAGGCGAGGGATCCTTATGTGGTTAGGATTGGGGGGCAGTGGGTTATGTTTTATACGGGGACCGGCGCGCCGGCTGGGGGGAATTACGTCGTGCTCTACCGGACTAGCAGCGACTTGGTTACCTGGAGCGAGAGGAAGGTTGCCTTTACGGACCCTACGAGTGGCACTGGAGGTGGAGTTACGGAGTCGCCGTTCGTGTATCGGCACAACGGAAGGTGGTATCTGTTCATCGGGCCGAGGCCTTCGCAGCAAGTGTACGTCGGAACTGACGTATTCGTGAGCGATGACCCGTTCAATTTTGATATCCGTAATTTGGTGGGGCATATTGAATCTCATGCCTTGGAGGTTGTCTTCAATGATACAGCTGAATTCGTCTCTCACGCTGGCTGGGGTCAAGGTGGTGTGTACTTGGCCCCGCTGATTTGGGCTAGCTGAACGGGCTGCGCCGTACATTGCTTCTCGCAAGTAGCAATACAAAACATTTAATAGACTCCAGGTGTCATATTTGGTAATACTTAATCATTTTTCCAAGGTTTACAAGTATTCAGGCATTGAATTTTTGCTACCGGGGACTGACCCTACATCGAGCTATAGGCTTCGAAGATGGAAATAAATCAACCCACCTATACTCTGTCCTCGAGTGAGGTTCGTATCCCACGGCCTGAATATTTGAAAAGTGTCCATAGAATAACATGGTTCTCATTAGATATGGACGTTTGATTGCGCCGGTCTGCTCTCATTCGCTGTGTTCAGACTCTACCCCTACTTACTGTGCATATGCTATTTCAGTCGTTGTTGCCGGCTTTCAATCCAAAATAAATCTCCCATACCTAGAAACGCAAGTATATCAAAAGTTCCTATGGTCTAATTATCTAGCGCATGGTGTCCAAAAATGCTTGAAGTCATATTGATCAATAGTCTCTTGAGGTTCGTCCTCTTCCAAACTCCAGTCTTGTCTAGTCTTGTCTTCTTCGACTAAGATTAAAATAACCAGTAATTTGATCCACAGGCCCGAAAGCTTGGTTTATCATCCATCGTGCAGTGGCGTGGAGGCCCCAAACAGAGGCTCTTCTACGTATTAACCGTCGCAAGAAAGAACAATTCGTTGATCGGCATGTAACTTTTTCTCTCGATTAGCTAGTAGCTGAACATAGACCGTAATCATGTTTAGTGTTGATATGAAAGTATTCGTCGCAAATCTTTGAGCCTTGCTTTCAGAAAGTGTCAAAGCGATTGTGGTGGCTCTGACGCCAAAGCAAAGATTGCCTATCAAAGCAGGGACCGAACGGGTCCACAGACCTATATCCCTACACTAGACATCGCTCACGGCACGTCACTGACGCATTTGAGCCTCCCGGAAATCCTTCCTAATCCTGACATCGCTTCTGGCGGTAAAGCAATGATCTTCACGGCCCATACCGTACTGCAGAGCTAGTCACCGGCCTGGTGGCCACTTCCAGACTCCTTACTATGTATATAATATCAATGTAGTTGTTGTGTATGAAGGTTCAGTTGGCTAGAGGCCAGACCGAACCTGCCGAAGGTCTAGATAGTTGCCAGAATCAGATAACGACGACACCCTCTCTCCCCGGGCAGCGAACGGAACGTGCCCTGCCGAAGAAAAAATGGGTCTACCGCCCTATTCACCATAACGGCAGGTAGGATGCAGGAGTAGGGAGGGAGGTCAGACCTTCGTCAGCCACAGATCTTTTTTAAGGAAGGGGGTTGGCAACTAATGGCTAGAAGTGGAAATGGAGGACGTGGGATACAGGTGGCCGTGCACCAACCTTTCTCGCTGGAGCTTAACCATATGGTCTAGCCTGGGCCAGAGCCGCGTCACAAAGTTGTTGAGGTGCGTTGAGTGAGAGAAAACGTGATCTTCCCGAGGCAGAGCTTACGACGGACATGCCATTTGGACTGAGTGGGGATTTCATGTGCCAAAGTTAACTGCTGAATCCTTCGATTCTATGGCCACACGCGGCAAGACGAAGGATTTAACAGTTGAAGTGTTGGTATAGTGATTTCCTGATGTAAACAAGTTTTGATACTTGAGCCTGGTAGAAAGCACATCGATTTGTAGCACGAGCACCGAGGGTACGAGTACCTGGATCCAGGCCCCGGGATGAGGCTTTGTGGCGGGCGGTGCTGGTGATGGTGGGGGGAGGAGGAGGGGGTGAAAGGAATTTGCATGCGTCCAGGTGCAAGTGCGGCGCTTGTGTGGCCTAAGCAGCATGCGAGTGGTGGTGACTTCATCACATTCACGCAGGAGCAACAAAACAACACATGGCTCCACCGAGTTTAACTCACGCCGACTCCGGCGACGGCGGCGTAGCGGTCTAGTTTGAATACCTCTAGATAGGCCTCCGTCCTCCTGCCACCATGTCGCGGACTCAAATCAATCCTCTTTCCTCTCCGTTGCCTCGTTGGCACGTATATCACACTCCTTTGCTGCCGGAGTACTGTGTCGTCTATAGCTAATTTCTAATTGATAAACCAGGAGAGTGTGCTGGAGCTTCACAATCACCATTGACCTATAGTTATTTAGCATTATAAGCTTTTGGACCTTGGGAGTGGACAACGTAGCTGGATTGGAGTCGAAATATGCCGCTCCTCAAATCGCTACTCGAACAGGCAGGGTCCTACGCATGGCCCTCTGCGGTAACGATATCTCGGAAAGCAGTTCTTGCTGTCTTGTCGAAGATCAACAATGGCCAATTGGTTGTGAAGGATGTCCCCAGCAACATCACCACCGTGTGCGGCGCCCTCGAGCCAAAGCTCTCTGCCGAAGACGACCTCAAGAAGAAAAAAGGGCCGGTTAATGTTGCTCCCAGAGCTGAACTTAGGGTACTATCGGATACGTTCTGGGTTAGGATGCTGCTTTTCGCGGACATGGTACGTAAATGCCGGTGAAGTGGCAGTATCTATCTTGTGTGGCATTGGAGGGTTTACCGGAGCTTGGAGAACGTAAAAATGAATAAATCGCTAACTATTGGCTCGGTATAGGGGTTTGCGGAAAGTTACTTACTCGGGGAAGTCGCCTGTGAAGACCTCGTTTCCTTTTTCGAGGTAAGCAATCAAGGCTGGTGATCAGTAACTGTACTTACGTGTATAACCTAGATATTTATCCGCAACAAGGCTTCCCTATCTAACGGAACTACCATATTCTCTTCTATATCAAGTCTAGTCTCTGGCTTAGCACGAAAGACCAACACACTCGCAAACGCACGGCTCAATATCTCTGCCCATTACGACATTAGCAACTCTATGTTTGCTGGATTTCTTTCCCCAGATATGACATACTCGTGTCCCATCTGGTCGCCTATATCTTCTGGTAAATCCGGGACGGAAACCTTGGAAGAGGCACAGATGACCAAGCTAAGCTATTTTATCGAGCAAGCCCATATCCAGTCCTCGGACCACGTCTTAGAAATCGGTTCTGGATGGGGAAGTTTTGCAATCAAAGCAGTCAAAACGACAGGATGTAGAGTAACTACTTTGACATTGAGCAGAGAACAAAAAGCGCTTGCGGAAGAGCGAATTGAGGCAGAAGGTCTCTCCGACCGGATAGAGGTTCTCTTGTGTGACTATCGTGCGCTGCCACCTCCAAGCGGGGGCCATTACGATAAGATAATCAGCATCGAGATGCTAGAAGCTGTTGGGGCGGAATTTCTGGAAAAATACTTCGAATGTGTTGATCGACTGCTCAAGCCGGAAGGAGGAATTGCTGTATTCCAATGTATTACAATACCCGAGGCTCGATACGAGGCATATGCCAAGGGAAATGATTTCATAAGAGAATATATATTCCCAGGAGGTCATTTGCCGACGGTCAGTCAGCTTGTGAGGACTATTGATGCCGGGAGCAAAGGAAGAATGGTCGTGGATGGTGTCCGCAATATTGGAGGCCATTATGCGAAGACGCTGCGGCTATGGGGTCAGGAATTTCAACGCAACTTTGACAGTGAGATAAAGCCAGCTTTACTTGAAGAGCATCAAAAAATGGGGGAGGCCGATGTAGAAGTATTTAGACGCAAGTGGGAGGTAAGTGCATTTCTAAGGTCGCGACGGTCTCACACTAACTTTCATAGTATTATTTTACTTACTGTGAAGCCGGATTTCGCACGAAAACACTTGGGGATGTAATAATAACTGCTGGCCGTGAAGGGACCACTCAAATGATTGAGGATGTACCATTGTGATATAAAGGTGGAGCCGTGGCTCTAGTATCGATTGACGATTTGGTGCAAGCATTCAAGCGAGTCATTTTCTCTTTGATTGATCATAGCAACATAGACAGCATTGCCTTGTGATATGATAAACCATATTTTTCACCTCTTACCCTTCTTTTTCTTCTTTTTCTTATTGTTCCTTCTTTGCTTTCCGTTCTCGGAAACTCCGTGACCATCTGCGGCAGTAATTTCTCCATGCTCTCCGCTCCGCGCCATTGCCTTGGCCGCATCCTTCCCTCCACCATACCTCTTCCTCAATTCCTCTTCAAACCCATCCTTTTCTATCCTAAACAATGCCATCGTCGCCCTCGCGTCCTCCACACTGCTGTGCTCCCCCGCCTGGATGTCCAAACCAAGTATCTCTTTCGCCAGCTTCCGCAGCCCGGGCGTCCTGCCCCCGACCATCTCCCTAAACCGCGGATACCGACTCGTATCCCTGATATCCCTCCTCGGGTGCCCCAGCATCAGCGCGTCCAGGTCGTGCCGCACCGCGTGCCCGACCAGTATCCGGCCCTGCAGCAGCTCGCCCACGTCCCGCTGGACCTCCTCCAGCGACCTGGCGTTCTTTATGAGAGCGGGGGTTACGCCCGACACGTACGTGCGGTAGTCCGTCACGGCCTCCTTGGGCTGCACGAAGCTGTCGTAGAGCTGGGCCCCGTGGAAGTCGACCAGCGACACGCGTGCCAGCGCGGACTCCAGGTCCGGGTTGGGGCCCACGCCGACCATCTCGCAGTCTATGGCGATGAATTTGCCCGGGTTTAGGCCGGGGGTTCGGCCGGCGTTTGTTTGGTCGGTGGGGTGGTGGAGGGTGGGGTCCGTGAGGGCGGCTGGGAGGGAGGCGGTGGAGGCGGCTTTGTGGAGGGAGGAGCGGGAGGAGCGGGCTGGTGAGTCCGCTGGGAGGGGGGTAGAGGACGGTTTGGAGAAAAGAAGCCCCATCCTTGAGCTCTTTCTGGAGCTTGTCTTGGGGCGCTTGGAGGGTGGGGGAGATTTCGAGGTAGGCGCGTCGCTGCCGAGTTTGCGTTTCTTCGGTGCGGAGGTCGGAAGGGATTGCTGGAGCTTTTTCCAGTTGCTGGAGAGAGCCTGGAGCTCCATAAAGGCTAGTTATCAAGAATACATGAAGATCGCCCTTCTCAATTTGGTTCTGCGGACGTATCAAAGTGTTGTTGTGGGTTGCGGGTTTGCTTTCCACGAGTGGCAGTGATACTTTTTTTTCCTGCAGAGGTCGGCCGTCGGCAGTCGTTTGTGCCGTATCTCGTACACGGGGGCCTTGCTTACGGCAAAAACGGCGACCTTGCCGGGGACCATTGGACCGCAAATACAGAATCAAGATTGTTAACTTTCAAAGCTGGCATATCTGGCAATAGGTCGTTTTGACAATTACGTTCTAACTCTCCGGAGTCAATCCTTTTACGGATACCCTAGAAAGGAAATTTTCATGTTTTTCGGTACGATGTTAGAGATCTTGAAGACGGGATTCTTGGTACGAGTACGAGTACGTGCCCACGCGGCCACTCCCCTAAATTTGAAGGGTTGCGGCGGGTTTAGGCGCTCGCGCGCGGGCGCGCGACACGCAGCCCTAAACGCATTGAGCTGGGTGCGGTAGATAAGATATAGCGGGCAGATTAGGTGGCTTAGGTGGGTGTTTAGGTGAGTCGGGCGGAGGGTTTTAGGTGAGCTCGGTAGCTCTAGGCGTGCTAGCGGCAGTGGAGGAACGTGCGCAGATGGTTGGCACATGAGACTTGCACATAAGTGAATATTGAGTTTCTGTCTCTGACCAGCCAATGGTCTGCCGTAAACATGCCCTTGGCGCGTAACAAGTCTAGCAAGCTTCCGTCGGCACTACTTCTACCTACTATACGCGTACTTATTCTTCAGAAGTACTCTACCAGTGTCATGAGCTTACTCTCCCCCCAAAATTATAACTACGGATCCTCCGGGTTCACCAGGAGGAGTCACGGGTAATCTGGAGCTATTCACGAATTACGTGGCAGTAACTCCAACCGAAGATAAGCCGATCGAATAGGACTCTCCACGCCGTGAGGCGTCCTACCCAGCTTGTCAGCCCTCTAAGCGGATTACTATTTGAATGCCTGTCCCTCCGCTCCGTAGTTGATTCCTGTCTTCTTGTCGACTTGCGTTATGGTTCCTACTAGCCGCGTGCGCGGCACTCTCTTGGTTATCGTGACTGCTTTGGCTCTCATTCTATACTTCAGCAGGGTACCGCGCTCGAGATCTCCGCCCAATATCGACTCAATCGAAAAGCATCTTGTAATTGAAGTTGATGACGAAGATGATCTTGCCAAATTTGATGGACTTGAGGGTTGGGACCTCAAGGCTTATGGTGACATCGATGCAAGCACGGGCTTTACCGTCCCGATCAACAAGGGCAAAGAAGCAATGGTTTATATCACGTAGGTAACACTGGTTGTTAGCTAGGTGTCTTCTAATATATATCGTGTCGAATAGCTATATCATTGATCATTACGAGTCCCTGCCGGATCTGATGGTCTTCATTCCTGCCAACGTATACTTGGAGGAACTCGATATAGCTGCTACGTTACAACACCTCCAGATTTCAAACGCTTTCTCCCAAGGCTACACAGACCTGCGTTGCTCGTGGAGAACGGAGTTTAGGACAGGCTTGCAGAGCAGCGCTTTCCTCCGCCAAAAACCTGGATTCAAGGGAATTGATGATATTCTTACCTCCGGTGCTTCGAAAGAGCACCCGGTCGAGACTCTCGAATCGAATGGAGGTTCATTTTTTGCTTTGACTAGAGATACTGCCCATTCGATATCCCTCCACGAATACAGAAAGCTGAGACACTTTATCGTCGAGACACGATTGGATAATGACGTCGTCGGTAACATCCTGGAGCATAGCTGGCATCGTAAGCACCTTCCATTAAGCTTGAAACAACTACTTACTCCGACTTAGATATCTTTGGCCATCCTACACCTACCTCTTTTGATGAGAATGTATGCCAGTGCAAATTATACGGAAAATGCATCTAAATTACCTATACGAATGGAACTACAGGTGTCATGAGGTCGACGAACCTGTCGGTAATAGCAATTAAAGAACCTATAGAACACGCTTTTTGGTTGAAGAACATCTTGGATGGCAATTATTCGTCGTAACTCATAAATGGAGACTCATGTCTGCAATAGAGTTTCACACATGCGTTCCCAACGAAGTACTGGAAATTCACAGCTTATAAGCGCCTTTTTAAATAAGTGGCAAATTTTACAACCGGAACGAGTACTGATTTTGTTGTGATTTTTAGTTATAAACTGTTTTCCCATAAAACATCATGAACAGAGAGACGGGGCAGATGATTCTGCAGAATGATGGGTTTTCTGCGTCCTGGTGTTTATTATGGAGTGGCCAGTTTCCGAACGAGCTTTAAATATGGAGTTGGATAGTGACAAAGTAGCACGTCAATGTATTTATGGTGAGATCGGGCTAGCGATTCACAAGTTTTCTAGATCGTTGGCTTTCGTGTCAGACATCACTTCATATGGGGATAGTCATAAATTAGAAATGGGTGCAGATCTTTATCTGCAGATGGGGTTGAACAAGAAGGTGTTTTGCTAGGTATTATACCATTCATCAAATTGGATATAAAGCTTTAGGTGGTTCTTTTGATCCATAGCATTTACTCGTTTGATTCCTGATCCAATTTGCATCGGCATTTAGGTAGCTTAATTCAATAGCGAGTCTTTAATGCTACATCGTCAACGGACTAAGCTCTGATAGGTACCAACCAACGTTAGATTTTAGAAGTTCAACTCTTGTCTTGATCAAAATCAGACATCACAGCCACAAAGCAAATTTAAGAACCGTGGCTTTTCTAGTTAACTGGCTTGGACGAATTTTTGGCCACGGTGCACTCTCGGCAGAAGTAGATGCCGACTCGGGCCGAAATTTTAGCTCGGTCTTTAGCGCGAGACTTCTGTGTTGCATGTAATCCGTAGCATCCCACGAGAAGCTCTTAGCCCACATTGAAACCACCTTCGTCTTTGGCGACGATCGTATAACATCTATCCTCACTCCATGAATAGTGAGGAGGATGGATTACTCGCAGTTGCCGCATGAGGAGAACTCGCCATGGAATACTTCGCCAAGACAGCCCAAGTATTCTGCCTCCGCAAGCGGCAGCGAACCGCCATCGCCAGCACCACCTTTGGGCGAGTTTTCACAGTCAGGAGTGCAGAACGATAGAGGGGGCTTGTTCGGCCCTTCCGAATCTTCAGGGCCTCCTGATTTCGACGGATTTGACACATCCACGAATGGTCGGCCTGCTGGGTTTGCGTCACAGGTATCGAGTACTGAAGATGAGAGCCAATTTGGTGGTAGCCAGCACCAGCAGCATTCGCAACCCCAGAGTCAGACCCAGGCTTCCCAGTCTACTGACTCTCAGCCTCAGCAATTGGATGCGCAGGCAAGGCCCCAAGCTGCGCGGTATCAATCAGGCACCCGTCAGGCTCCTCGCAATGCACAGAATTACAAGTTACAGGCGAAAATTACAGCTTTGGAGCGAACAGGAAAGAAAGATATCATAATCCGCTTCGACGCACAGGTAAGTAAATGGGCTTAGCGTACGATCGGAATGCCGGTTAACAAAACCAGACAAACCTACCAAAGTTCCGCTCTCAGCATTACCGCGACATACGCCGAACACACGGAGAGTTCCAAAAGTTAGCTGACCACCTTATATCCTCTAGTCCAGAAGCATTTGTACCTGCCGTTCCTCCGGCATATACTTCTGCAGGAGCAGGAACCGATGAGGATGAGTTTCGGGTAAAAGCTACTATGCAGCGATGGCTTAACAACGTTTGTGGGAACGATGTGTTAATGCGAGACGATGAGATAGTCTTTTTTATGGAAAGCGATTTTGGGTATAGTCCCGTCATGAGGATGAAACAGCCCGCTACTGGCGTGCGAAGAAAGGTCATCAAGCAGTTCGCACCGCCGCCAGATGATACGCCGGAACTCCATGATGCTCGACCGATTGTAAAAATGTTTTATTTGGGTACAATGGACACTGGTCAAAAGGTAGACAAATTTGTCAAGTCGAGAAAAGGTATGAGATCTCGATCTTGATACGCTATCACAGGCTTACATACTTAGCTCTTGGTGTTGCCGAGTCTGATTTGGGCATCAAGCTTGCACAAATGCATGTTCAGGAGCCTCACACTGGGCTTGGAGCAGCCTACCGGAAGCTTGGTCGTACTATTCAAACTAGCGGCGACTATCACGCAGCACAGGGAACGGCTGAAGCTACCACGTTTGCTGATCCACTCAACTATCACTCAAATGATGCATTCATTGTGAAAGAAACGTTGACAAATCGACATATCCTTCTACGTGATCTCATTACTGCCCAAGCTCAGACACGTTCTAAACTTTCCGCTGCCGACCGCCTCAAAATGTCGACTTCGGTTCGCCGAGAGAAGGTAGACGAAGCAATCTCGGCGCTTGATGAGGCCAAGTCCCAGGAACAGTACCTCGGGCAAAAGACTCAACGCGTAACAGCCAACTTACTTCTTGAAAAGCGACGCTGGTTCGTTCGCACCGCAGCAGACTTGCGTACAAGTCTCAGGGAATATGTGCTTCGGGAGATCGAAGCTGAGAGGCGTACCCTTGCAACATTAGAAAGTGTTCGACCTGATATACGCGCAATTGACGCCTCGGGAGGTCTTTCTAGGTTAGGCCGCGAGTCTAACCCAGCAACTAGGAGAGCATCGATGGCGTCTAGCCAGGGCCCAAGAGGTGATGCGTGGAGCGGTGTACAGAGGAGAGGAGACGCATTAGGTAGGAGTGTTAGTGGAGCATTCGGACCCGGCTCGGTCCACCCAGTACCAGAGGACAGAGAAGAAGGTTCTCAGACCTCGAGGCCGGCGAGCGCGGCCGGAAAGACCGGAAAGCCCGATGATGACCTTGATAGAGTGGATGCAAGGAACGCGGCAAGTCGACTGGCAACCAGTACTTTCTAAACAAAGGCATTGACAGTGGAGCGGGACATTTGATATCCTTGAAGCTATCGTGACAGAGGGCGTTTTCATGACAACGATGACGTGTAGTATAAATAAGTGAATAGTTCAACTTTTACTTCTTAGGGAAGCATTGTGCCGACGCGTCTCATTTCATGTTACTGAGCGTCTGGTGTTCTGATTGATGTACCTAACTGTAACCGCTAAGTCTTGGTAGTTCGTAGACTCCCTGTTCTGTGTAGAATGTCCATTCATCGTCAAACTCGATCGAGAGAGCATTCAGGCCTTTGAATGCTCGTTCTGTCATTATTTTTGCCCTCCACATGTTCCTCTCTTCCATGTCAATTCTTTGCAATTTCGGTGCCACTACACAAATCGTCTTTAACTTTTCCCACCCCACCGCAATCTTCTTCAAGGGGCATTTCCAAAGACTCCAATCGATATCCGTCAGATGGATTTCAAGCGCCTGGATATTCTGTACGAATATGCACAAGTGAGAGCAAGCGACCTCGACGTGACTCGGTATGTACACCAGATCGAACATGTTCAAGTGTAGGTTATCACCACGCGTGAGAACGACCGAGGCCACGTTCTCTTTGAACAGGGCTGGTGCCCACAGGGCCCACCTAGTAATTTCCATGTTGCTCGTGCCCTCGTAGATCGGAACTTTCAGCGTGATTGAGCGGTATACTAAAGGGGCGAGTTCTATGTATACTAGACGACAGCTGAGCATAAGGTTGGCGCACGCGCTGTGGAAGCCGTTATTGCGGATATTAAGATCGATGCTGTTAAGCTTCTTGCTCAGTCTATATAAGGGTCGGTATCGAGGTCTGATAAGATAGTCGTATATGCGGAGGCGGATCTCGGGCGGCAAGCTGGTAAAGGGGAATTTGCCTGAGCCCTTGAATTTGTGTAAGTGAAGTTTGTCTATCTTCTTCGCAAGACCCGTCACGGTCTTGAACATCGACTTCATTGTGCTAGACACATCTTGGGTCTATGGCGAGGTTAGGATTACCAGGACGGTGGAGGGATTCACGATGAGGGTAAATTTGAGTTTCATGCATGAGCGGCGTATAAACACTAGATAGTAATAAGGCTGCATCTGGCCAATCTCTTTATCGATCCCGAGGAAGTCTTCCGTTGCTCGTACGCTTGCACCGAATCAACTAAGCTCCGTTCAACAGTGATGACTCGACACTTGAGTGAAATACGCGGCAACTATATAAAATGGTTTTCGTGCCTGTCAACTGTTATCTGTATGTCATGACTACTGATTGCTGAGAGTATAGAACTAACTATAGAGCACTACGTCTTTTCAGATGCAAGTAACTGGGCTATAGTTACATGAGAATCTAATTCGCAAATTGTATAGTGGTGAAGGGTGGAAGAATATAATTAAGGCTATATATTATGAACCTTCTAGAAGTGTTATAATCCACTCATAGTCCATGCTACAGACACCATTGCTCTCTGATTAATATAGCATAGCCTGATACCTGTTATCATTAGTAAAGTAGCTGTTTGCTGCATGCGTTCTACCTAACATTGAGACTTTAAGCATGTATAGGTCTAGTACACCTTCAGTGTATGTTAGTATCCCCTTGTGTCCCTACCTTTCCGTACATGGGACCAAATCAAGCAATTTGAACCTAATAGTAATGGTGTTTCTCGATATTGTTTTGCTTGAATTGACAAATTAGGTTGATGCGACCCATGATTATAAGCTTCCGTCGTGGCATCGGGTAAACATGAAGTCAGACCAGGATGAATTTGCCCTATGTGTACTCCGTCTCGGCATGTTCGGCCTAGGAACCTAGGTCATCCAAAGCGTCTAATAAAGGTTCCTGAGCCCACAAGTTTGAGCAATGGAGGTAATTTAACACTCAACCAACTCGATCGAGCTGTCTAAAAGCCGCAATGGTCTGAGCAACCCCGAGTGCCACACCAATCCCTGCTAGAAGCATACTAACGCCACCGAAAATCAAGACTGCCCAGAAAGTGTAAAAGTTGAGGCTATCTCGCCGATCGTGGAAGAGAGAACGAAAGCCGGTCGGCTTTCTTGTGTCCATGTAGTGTCTTAATATCCGAATCCGCTGTTCATACTTTCCAAAATAATCATAAGGTACAGAGTAAGGCATAGGCTGCTTTTGAATATTTAGCTTGTCCTGTATATCGGGTATCGCTCTAGAGCTTAACAAGGAGTTGAGTATCCCTGAAGTGGAACTATTATCTTGTAACCGGTGAAGAATGCCTAATCGACGCCGTCTAAAATAGACGTTGTATGCAAAAAGCTCGGGAGGTAGGGGTATATTGTCCAGTTCCGAGGAATCATTCTGATTCTTGCGGTAACCTAACAATAACGACCAAGTTCGCGCTAGATCATTCCTTCCAAGCAGAGGCATGTAGCGGTAAAATTCTGTTACCAAAACTCGGTTGAAAAAGCTCAACCGGAGTACGCGGTTCTCTTGGTCAAGAAAAAGATGATCCTTGTCGCAAGACGACCAGACTATCTTCAAGCCTCCTATATTCTTCAAAGCTGCCAGATGCAGGTCTGAGCATCGAACGTTCTCTCCAACGGCAGCAGGAAGGTCCGGCTGACGCTGCTGCATTGCATACTCTATTTCGTCGACCGTTCTGGCGATTGCATCCAAGGGCAGCATGTCTAGTATGTATGACCCTACAGCAGGAAGCCGCTGTTGAACTATCGTTGAGGTATAGGTAAAAGAGTAGCGAGGAGTTTGAATTATATTAAGGATCCACAGGCCGTATACTACATGTCGAAAGTTTGATTCCAAGATAGCATCAGAAAGTGATTCGGGCCGGCGGAGCGCACCCCGTTCATAGCAAAATGCCAGTAGAGAGCCAATTAAACACTCTTCACGCCGAGCAAGGTAGTGAGCCGGGCCTTCGTAAAAGAATCGCAAAATATAAACAAGAAGATTGGGCTGCCTTTCGACTTTATGAGTCAGGAGCTTACGGCGGAATAGTAAATGAGAAAATGAATTTGCTAGAGAATCGATCTGGTCGATTTTGTAAGCGATCACGCTGAGCCAGGGGAGCAACGGCTTAGCATCTTTGATACTGGCAGTATCTTGCTCTAGATTGAGTCGCGCCAGGACCAGCTCTCTCTGACACTCCTTACGAAGCTCAGGGTCTGCTAGCGGGTGGCATTTTGAATGCGCTGGATGCTCGGGTGGATGATGACAACTAGGGAACTCAGCTTCCCAAATGTCTCCTACGTCGTCTAGAACTCGTTTCCATCTAGACTTGGCTTTGTCCCAGTCGCTTTCGTCTTCATTATGCGATTCTTTGGTCGTGTGAAGATCATAGTACTCCAGCTTGTGGACACGCTTCTCCGGAACGTTTACTGATGGCTTCCCATTGAGACTATAAGGTGGTTGATGGCCTAAAGAAATCTCGTGCTTGTCGATAGGAATAGTGTAGGTACCATTTGTCAATGGCTCTTCAGGGCGATTTTTGGCAAGAGCTTCCGCACAGCTTTTCAGAAGCTGCTCCAAGTGATCAACGTTGACGGGTATGGTCGATGCTCTAGATATGTTTTCGCTGTGCAAGTTGCTATCGAACGGAGAACTAGTTGTAGGCGATTGACCTACCCGTGCAGCTTCGGATTGAAGGCTCTCAGCTCGAAGCATAGCAGTCTCGTCCAGTATGCCGTTCATAACCTCCACGCGCACATGCGGCTGCTGTGTTGACCTTTCGACTGCGATATTCGACTAAAGGGGAGATATAATAATAATGATGACCAATAGAGCTCATGCAGAAATAGGAGAGACTAACATATGCATTTGAAGCGTACGGGGGCTTGTCAAAAATATAGGAGACCTACTATAACAACAGCAGGAGGCTAGGTTGATCACCCCGTTGTCGTCTACGAGGACGCAGTAAACCTTAGGCAAAACTAGGGGAGGGGGATAAGAAATAGGTTATTACCGCTTTCAACGCAACCAATAATCCCATCAGGTCACAAGGATACATAAAAAAAGACGCAAATGCCTACCTCTGTACAGCAGAATATTGACTATTGCATATCGACGGCGGGGAGTACGAAGCGGACCCGCACCCTAAGGCAGATTTCAGCTTCCTGACGTTTTAATTGTGGCTGTGCTGTCCTGCGTACGGCCCACCAATACATCTCCTGTCGGACAAGTTCTAGAATCAGCTCCAAAACAAGCTTTCTTGGATAATACAAGGCTATAGATCACAATCTTGCAATACACCTGTAGCTTGTAGCTTGTATCTTGTATGCCGCACTCAGCCTCGGCCCCAGGCCTAGCTACTATGTATGACGCGGCGCCGCTACAGGAAAACCCCAACCACCCATGACAAACATGCTAGCCCACCCGCCCATGCAAATCTCAACTGGTAAAAGAAATGCCGCCGGTAAGATATTGAGATCTACGGTCTGATGATCATTTTATACTCTACAATTTGCGTTTTTGGGTGCCTGTCTTGCATTGTGGTTGTCTTCAAAGGCTTCGCACTTGCTGTTGTGTTCGTGCGTCTGTTGGGTTTTCAGCTTGGAATGAGTCCCAAGGACTTCCGCCCTTGGGCAATGACCATAACGGATCCCAGTACTCCCACAGCCTTCCAGGGTCCTTGCTTTCCGGCGCTCGAAATTTGCTCACTCCCGTTGTGCGGTCATAGCTGTCATATGAACACGCAAGGCGTTTACCCCCGCCTCCTGGCAGGTTAACCACAAAATTAGGCATCATGAACCCTGCTGTGGAGCCTCTAAGCTGCGACTCTAACTCCAAGATGTCTGACAAGGGAGTGCGAAGATCCTCAACTCCCGATACCATGTCGTTCTGGAACACATAGTACTTCACTTGGTTAGTATTTTGATCACAAGTTCCTAACAAACAGGAAACTTACGGGTTGTACGTTCATCCAGGAGAGCTTCCGGATCAGTTCACTCATGGTAGCTACATTATTGTTCACGCCTCCCAGCAACACCGTCTGATTTCGCACTATCACACCTTCAGCAAATAGCCTTCTAGCAGCTACATCTGTTATCCAAGTTATTTCGTTAGGGTGGTTAAAATGCGTGTGCAGATTGATGCTCTTTCCCATCATCCGCCCTTTCTTGCTCAGTTCAATCAAAGAATTTGTCCACGCGTCTGCCGGGTCTATGAGACGTGATGGGCATACAGACAGCCCTTTACTGGCGAACCGTATGCGGCGAATATGAGGCGTTGAAAGCAATCTCTCACCGATATAAACAAGCTGCTCTGGTGAGAGGTAGTACCCATCGCCACCTGAGACAAGAATGTCCTCTAAGGCTGGCGTTGATTCGATGTAAGCGAACATTGGCTCCCATTTTTTCATTATCGGCAGAAATCTGGTCTTCGATACAATATCGGTAGAGGTTCCAACGGTGTACGAGCGAGTGCAGAAGCGACAGTATACTGGACAAACCGAGCTCGCTAAGAGAATATTAGCATTCAGAAGGCACTCTTTCAGTCGATTGATGAAACACTTCGAGCTTTAGAGCTATTAACTCTAATGCTTCTTAGCTTCGACTAGATGTTGCCTTACCCAAGAACACAGCTTTATCGGGATATCGGTGGATAACGCCTTTCACTGGGCTATCACCTGTCTCATCCAGCGAGTCCAACCGCAAACGTGGATGATCAGGTAACACTCTTGAGCCCATAGGCACAAATTGTTTTAGCAATGGATCGTCAAGTGGCCGCTGCCAATCGATAAGACTGAGGACATGCGGCGACATGCGGATCGACATTGGAGCCTTCTGTACCCCAGCTGCAATATCATTGATCAAATCTGCCGCAGTCCGACACGGTGCTTGATTTCGTAATGGCGGTGGGCGGGCTTGGACCGTCTCAGAACTAGGCGGAGGAATGTTCTCTGGTAGCACGCCGGCTAGAAAATTGAGGAGCTGTTTGGAATTTTGAACCGAGTTAGAAGACTTGAAGAGCGTCAGAAAGACCTTGGTTCTGATCAGACTACAGTGATTTCATACCTGCCACTCGTAATCTAGGAACACGGAATGTGGCACATCTCGCCATGTTGGGATTTTCTGCCAATACGGGCTCTGCGACCTGTAATCGGCTAGCGGGGGTGTTTCGAATGCGGTAGCCAACGCTCGGACACTTTGTGACTGCGAATGTGACTGCAAACGCACGAACCGCGCAACGCGGAGAGTAGAGGTTCCAGGACGCGTTACTATTGTGGACAACATCCTTACCGTTTTGTACAACATTGAATACTATAGATCGATTTATCATCAGGGATGTAACAAGGCTGCTGAATTAAATGCAGGCGGGGCTTTGTCCGGAAGTTCATGCATCTTTATGTAAGCTATGCACTCGTTGTTACAGATAGCCTTGGTATTCGATCTAATGAAGGGTCTTCTGGTCCCTTTAGATCTGCAGCCTTGCCGTACTCCACTTCCGTCGATCTCAATTAACTTGGCAGTTTATTTCTGCTCTAATCGACGAGGATTTCAAACAAAGGAATCGCTAACGACCTCGCAGTATGCTAGATGTAGCCCAAAGGGATCATAGACGACGAGGACTTCACAGATGACCAGCAATGTTAATTGATGTATGAGCAAAAATGGTTACTACATAAGCCTGAGAGGAGTGGAACAAGCTCTTTCGCATACGCGTTCTAAACTTCCCAATACTTTATTATCTCTTTAGGATCACGAAAGAAGAATTACTTTAGGCCCGTGGTAGTTCTTATTTGCATGAATAGCCCAATTCAAAGCCGCAAGTAGCGCCACCAGAACAATGATAACACACTGATAGTCTGCAGATGATTGTCAGCATTTTTGTACCACTGAAATTGAGTGTACTGAAGCCTACTCATATTCCCCGATGTTACTGGGAGATCTTGAGGGAACGAATATATCACGGTCACAAATACGGTCCAGCCGACAGTTAGCGCGTTAGCGATCCAACCCCATCTTCCCATGTTGAATCTACTATTAGAAGGCAAGAACCTCGGAGCCCTCTTTCTCCAGAGCATCAAAGCCGCGGGGATGGCGTAGGACATCTGTTCTACAAGAACGCCGGTGCCAATGAGGCTACTGAAAGCTGATCTTGCGGTCAGAACTACAAAATTTCTACAACAGGTGTTCCATTCGTTGAGTACTCACCATGTGTGGAGCTCATGTATACGCAACCGAGTAGCGATATGCAAACTGTGTTATACAAGAGGGCATTGACTGGTACGCCTTGTCTCTTGTCTATCTTCTTTACCCAATTCGATAAGTAGAGCGCATCGTCTCTTGCAAACGACCACGTCAGTCTGGATGCCGTTGATACACTTCCGATTACTGTCAGTATTCCAACCGCAATCCAAAGGGCAATAAAGATGTTCGTCCATGGGATTGAGTCTGTCGCTTGGTACCACATTTCAAATAGTGGTACACTACCAAGAGTATTAGCACAGATACCTCCTTCCCCTTGAACTATACGTACCCGGTCCTAGAGTTGACCAATACCGTCAAATCTCCAACACAGTATAACATGGCGACGAGAAAGACCAAAGTGGTTACGCATCCTACGGCCAAGCTTGATACAATCGACAGCGGTACCGTGGTTGCTGGGTCAAAGGTATCTTCGGACAAATGAATCGAGCCATCTAATCCGGCGAGGCCAAAATTAGGATTCACCAGCCCCAGCAGAAAAGCCATTCCGCTGTTTTGCCACCCGCTCTCGTTTATAAACTCCGTCCACACGAATGAGCTGGGCTGTTTAGGCGACGCCATAACCAGGCAAGCAACCGTTATGAGGAGAAATGCGAAGATCGACATACCGCCTATAAACGACCATTAGCCCAAGTTTTATGACCGGAGATGGTTCACCTTACAGCCAACATGATGGGTCCAGGGCATTCTGTGCAAAGCAAACGAATTGAATGCGGTATTTGCGATGTTGATTGCCTGGTATAACACGAATACGTGCCATCTCTCGATAGAGTAGTCGGGACGATTGAACGCAACTAATCCCAATATAAACTGTGAGTCCACAAGTGTCATACTGGCACAGATAGCAATCCTCCCCACGGTATTGATAATCCCGCAGCTGTAACTCTACTCCTGCATTAGCCCTAGTTTTTCCATGGACAGCCGGAAGAATACTTACGAGTCCACGTCTAATAGATTTAGGGGCAAGTAGTGAAGTCCAATGGTACTGACCACCGGCAGTCGGCCAGTGAGCAGAAAGCTCCGCAAGACACATGGCTATGGCCGTGTATATCACAGTCAGGAGAATGAAGCCATAAATCAGAGTCACCGGGCCCCCGTGCGGAATCCCGACGATGAGAGTAGACCCCACGCCATACCATGTGTTCAGGATGTTGAAAGCTGCGGAAAGCAGTGCAAGATTTCCGATGGTCTTCACCGGCTTCTCTATATCTCCACGGATAACATTTCCTTGTCGGTCTGGGACTTCAGTGTGTCCGTCCGGGTCTGTGGAAACTGGGAGGGAAGAAAAACTTCCAGTAACGCTACGTTTCTCTAGTTTCGAGATGTCAGTTTGCTCCATCAAAGAGAATTCAGGTTTTCATTACCATTCACGCTTGAGCTAAGGCTCCGAGCCGTTGTGACATTAGAAGACATGGTCGTTTCTGAACGAAGCTCCTAAAGGAATGTAGAATGAAAGAGACTTCGGAACCATAATATGAAAATTCTGTTCCCATGACTAACGGGCGTCAAAAGCCAGGGCTCCAATCCTCATGGCCTCAGCTTGCGGCGTATATACACAGGTTGGCATAGGCAGACAGTCACATGATTTGATTTGGACTAAGGCAGCCTCCTTCAGGGCGCGGATACGTTCGTTCAATAGGATACCTCAAGGCAAAAACCTATGGTTCTAGGAGGCCTGCCGTCAGTTTCGAAGGATTCCGCCGAAATGCCCATGCCGCGGGTCCCAGCAACTCAGTCAGCCGCAAGGCAGTGTGATTGTGATGTGGATCAGCAAGAACGGCTCCCATGCCGATAGACAAAGACGATAACGATAACAAGGGACGCTTGTCCGTTGCAACTTATGCGTCAAATGTGCTTGCTGTATGCCTGAAACGAGAATTAGTCACTTCGTAAAGTGGCAATTGCGAATGATAGCGGAGAAGCGGGTCTTTTGAGAGTCGACTAGAGCGGGAGTACAGTCTTAGTGAACCAACTAAAACAGAACCAAGAGAGCTGCGGAAATAATACGCATATACGTTCATACTGGTGGCACACGAATGAATGCCAAAATTGGAAACATTTCATGTGGGGTCGAGAGAGAGAGAGAGAGATTTGACGGGCTCGGATCGTATGTGCCTAAGTTACGATAAACATGCAACCAAAGGATATCCACCGAACCTATATGTGGCGGCTATGCCAATCTGCCTGAAGAAACAACACCGTATTGAAGGAAGATTTCCGTATGGTGGGCCAGGAAGCCAAAATGACTGCTTACCCCAAGCATGTGTCTCCCCAGCTTAGGCTGACCTGACGACGCCTCCTGAAGTTAGTAGCTGAGCCTCTCAGCCTCTTACGTAAATGCCTTAAAGACGTGAACATCTGACCGTGAAGATGGGTGTCTCTAGCTTTTACGAGGCAAACGAGGGTACGAAGTTTCTGGGTCACAGTGTTACGGCTTTGCGTTGATTGATTCCATCTTGTCGAGATCGCAAGCGCCACCCGTTCGACTTAGGCATCAAATTCATGGCGGCGCTATCTAGCGCCCATAGTAGTGTCTAACGGCGTACCATAACACTCGATCGTCAGCCAAGGGCGATCTCTGGAGACGAAATCGTCAGCTTTTTAGACAGAAACATTATTGCGCCATGTATTCGTGATCTATGTGGTTCGAGTCATGATTCCAACATTTATGTCTCTGAAGACAACGAATTAAAGACCACATGAATCCTTTGACTACGGAAGGTTGCGCGCGCGGGTCGGACAGAGCCGAACCGTTCTGGGTTACATTTAGCACTTTCTCGCGTAACAAAATTTCCGATGATCACCCAGAATTGGTATCTGCTCTGCAATTGTGAGACTCCACCAAAATGAAAATTTTCACATATTTTGAGTTTCGGCTAAGTGACGCTGGAAGGGGAGGGGGGGGGAAGAAGAGCCCGGACATACTCCGTTTGCACCTGAGTTCCCAAGAAACGGAATTCTCGCGATGCCGTAGGACTGATTATGATTCTAATACCGATTAAAAATGGCGAGGTCAAATATCCCATCGTCATCGTGAATAAAAATTACTCTATGACCTGAATGTGGTGGGCAACTATTATATCCAGCACTCCGGCAAAACGCTCTAGTTGAATAATTCATTAAGTCAATTCTGTTCGGGTAGATTTACATGCTCCTTCGCTCGTCTTTCGACTGAAACCCTGCACCGTGCAGATCGGCGCCGCCCTCGCTGTTGGTTCGCGCCGGGCTCTTGGGGGCAACGGAAATCCCAACCTCCCTGGTTTCCCTAATCCAGTTCTCCGCCAGCTGCTCCGTGCTTTCGTTCCCGCCGGGACCGCCTTCGACCGTGTTTTCTGTTTTCGGAATGAAATTCGTGCCTCGGAGCGTCGACAGAGCTTGCTTGGTCGAACTGCTCTTCTTCGAGGAGCTTCCTTTGGAGCTGCGCATCTGCCGCAGTTCTATGGAAAAGGGGTTCGAGAGATTGTATCCCATCGAGGGGTCGACGAGACTGGACTGCAGCTTGTCGAAGAAGGGTTTGAGGAAGGGGATGCACGCGGTGATAATGCTCAGGTGCACCGTGATTTGGGTCCACAATGTCGGTAGCAGGTTGTTCCACGTTGTATCCACCTCTTCGAAATACGGCTCTATGACCGATAGCTGAATAGACGCCGTGACACACACCGCGGCCCTTGCCCAGAACATTGCCATCACAACCAGGCGTGTTCTGGGCTTGACTTTGACGTTCCACATGATGAAAACCGGGAACAGTACCAGTAGTGCATCGGTCACAATGTTGATGACTCCGTTCGCATAGAAAAGACCCTCCTGGGACCTACAAGTTTCACCATATCTGAGCCATGGACTAGGGACTCCACACTGGAAGGCCAACGCAAAGAACGCTGCAACTGTCCATAATGATACGAATGCGGTAAGAATCCAAAAGGCTATACGGAGCCGTGGCGAGGGAGTTATTATTCGGAAAACGGCGATGAGAGATAGTTTGCAGAGGGAGTATGTGGCTAAAGATAGTATTTGACTGGCATAGATGGCCTGCGATGCTATGTTAGCATTTCTCGCTCCATACAGGCGTCAAAGTCCCTACTCTTCCGTATGCGTTGAAGTCTGCCTCGTTCAGCGAGTCCTCTCGTCTTCCAAGCCCATGCTGGACAGCCACATGCGCCGCGGCACTTTGCGCAATACCTGTTATCTAAGAAAAGCGTAAGTCAAAAGATATCGAACAACAGAAGGAAAGCTCCATTATTACCAATGCGAGAACGATGAGGATATTATCTCTTCCAATTCCCGAAAAAGACGGGGTCCTCATGGCCACACGGACAAGCACCGCAAGTACCGATATCGACACCCCGATCCATGTCGCGACGATAGCATACGCACCGATGTCGTCCTCGGTTATGACTCCGTGGGGAGGATACTGTCCGCCGACTCTGCTGAAGTGTTGACCTTCGGCCAACGACATGGTGAGCCGTAGGGCCGCCTGGCAGCAGCAGCAGCAGCAGCAGCAGCAGGCGCAATTCGAGAAATTATTATCGTGGAAAATATCTAAAGAAGTGTCCGGGAAAGCCGCTGTGCTAAATCGTAGTGCCCGCGACCTAAGCCCAACAGTCGCAGGGCGGACATTGCTTGAGTCGCCTCGCTTGCGAAAGTGCCGCTAAAAAAAGGGCCTCGAGGTCCTTCTGGAATAATAATAATAACGACCTCGAGTGGAACAGGGTTGGTGGTGGTAGTGGTGGTATATTCAAACCCGACAAACCAGAATCGAGGTTTTAAGATCTAGGGGGAAGAGGAAAAAAGGAGCTGTTGACATATACTAATCTCGTGTCTTGCAGCATTATTCAGTAATCCTCACGAGTAGTAGTTAGTGCCTTAGGTGCTTAGGAGCGACTCACTACTACTCCTCCTCCTCCATGATGCCTGCCCCAGCACCCAGTTAGGAGCAACTTGGCGCCATCCGCTTAGATTGTGACCACCACTGACCATGGCCAATATGCCGAGCAACGAAGCAAAAAAAAACGGTTTGATTTGGCGGGTGGGTCAAATCGGGCGTATCATACGACCTCCCAACTCTGCCGTACGCATTAGGGCACCGGATCTGCAGGGCGAAAACTCTGCTGGGCTGTACTTTTTCAATCGAGAGTTTGTCGGACTCCAACTCCGAAAGCATCACGCAGAGACAGTTGGACACACTGGACACACTGGACACAACCTTGTGTGTGGAGCATGGAACATGGTTATCTGTGCCGCGGCCCGCAGCAATAAACAATTGGTGTGCGCAGTGTGCGCTACAGCCCGGTGGCTTACATAGTACTCGTACATCTGTCCCCTCCACTTCCCCCCCGCGTGTGCCGGTCGAGATGGTTGGAACTTGGAAGAAGGATGGGGTGACTTCCGACGCCATTCTTTTGCTGCTGTTAGCGAGCTTTTACACCCATGGTACGAGTACAATACGTTCAGGTCTTATCCTAGGGGTTGTACCCGTAGAGTACTCGTACGTTTAGCCCAGTCTAGTAACTCTAGTTGTTCCCGGGCCGTAAACCGACAGACAGCGCACGTTGTTACCGTTCACACGAAGAGACCCTAATTAATTAATTAATTAAAACTAGAAGGGTACGGATGAGTTTTTCTCTCCGAATGGGTATGGAAGAGAAGGGATAGACCGTTGGCTGGCTGGCGATCTTTTTTTTTTTTTTTTTTTGTCCGAAGGGGGAGAGAAAAAAAAAATTCGTTTCTTCGTACTATGGGAATTGCCAGCAATAATGACGCTTGATGTCGCAAATCGCGTCGTCCAACATTAACCTTTTTTTTTGCTTCGGGAGAGGGGTGGCCACCCATATGCGACCTGAATCCTTTGCATGTTGGAATTAACCGTCAAGCAAGACCTGATGTGCTGATGTGTACTATCCATACCACTATGTACGCGAAAAAAGGGAGGGGGATGGACGGAGCTGAGTTTCTTGTTTTGCTGTGATTGGGGCTTGTCAGCTGACCGCCAAGTTGTGCCACTTTCTTAGTACGAGTACAACGTATCCAGCTAAATTGTTGTTGCCCACTTGCCTTTGCCCTTACCCTTTGGCCTCTGCTCGTCCGCTCGTTAAGTTGTTGTTACTCTGTAATTGACTGAGGAGAATTATACTTTATACCGTAAGGGACCCTGAAACCGACCGAACGCCGAAAAGACCCAATCACTTTCATGCCCGAACGGAAATCGCTTTCCTTCCTAGGAATTCCGGCGGTGCATCATTGATTACCTAGGTATTTTTCCTCCCCCTAGGCCCAAAGGTGTGCGTGGGGTAATATCATGGGGGGTTTGACAACTCGAGAGGCTGGGAAGGCTCAGAATTCGAGTGTAGTTGTGATAGCCTTGCCACTATTCCCTGCCCCTGGTGTAAGCAAGCTCCACGGGGAGATCGGGAAGGCCACTCTAGTCCAGGTTGATATACCATAGTACTCTTACATGCCCCAGCTCCCCCAGGTCTCCGAGCCTTGGTGGCACCCTGGCTACGGTCTACCCCTCTCGAAACCTACTGTGTATCTCTGCTAGAGCTCCTGAGACGGAGATGATGTATTCCATATCGTGAGATTAATTAATGAAGACAGTGTATGCAACGCCTCAAGTGTGATCCGAGTAGATCATTTGTATCAGAGTCTGCAACTTTGCGGACGGTGCGGATAAGCTCTTTCAAACGAACAAATAGACAATAGAGTAGCTACAACCTACAGCAACCTCTCTTTCTCTCTTTCTTGGAAGAGATTATTCAAGACTACCAATTCTGATGTGATCCAAGAAGACGGTCATTCGCTCTTTTCCATTAAATACCCATTCAGTGGTATCAACCATACCTGTATCAAATACGTAGATTGCCTGCCTCAAGCTCTCTTCGGATGCTGCGCCCATGTAACTCTGTCGAAGGGTTGATCAGATGCACACTTGGCTTATCTTCGTACTGCCGAGTCCATCCTGTCGACGGCGATGTCACAGAAAGTCCCAATGGTATCGCTTGCGGGTCATCGGCCTGCTGCCTGCTCTTACGCCTGCGGATCAAAAACCAAACCCCAACAGCGATCCAGCTAAGGACCAGCAACGCGGCCAGTACGACGATAGCAGCGATAGCGCCGGTGGGTAGCGATTGCTGCACGGTGCTAGTATCATTAGCACCGGCGTTAGCCTGTCCGCTCGGGATCACAGTGCTGCCGGATGTCACGAACACGGTTGCTGTCGACACGGATGCAGATACAGATGCAGTCTGGTTGATGGCAACGAGCTTCCCGACTCTAGGCGGGCGTAGGGGACAAGGAAGAATGGGTTCGGGGCGCTTTGCGCGTCTAAGGTTGGTCCTAGGGGAGCATTGCAGGTGATATTACCGTCTGTATCGCCACAGCACAACCACGAAGAGCCGGTCCATACCGTGTCTTGATCCTGATATTGGCTGCAATCTGGTCGGCAGCCAGGCTTCGAGAATGTCGGATCCGTGCATCCACCGATATACCATCCACTGACGTTAGTGCCCGGTACCCTTGCGCTATCATCGGCGCAGAAGCCGTTAGGCAAGCA
>JANIPN010313488.1:0-35768 GCA_027478595.1 Erythroxylum anguifugum | reverse complement strand
ACCAGTATCGTTAACCAATATCGGATATTTATTAATATCGTATATTAATAAAAAATATTTATTAATATCGTATATATATATCGAATATTTACTAGTATCGTTAACCAATATCGAATATTTATTAATATCGTTAACCAATATCGGATATTTATTAATATCGTATATTAATAAAAAATATTTACCAGTATCGTTAACCAGTATCGGATATTAATTAATATTATTAATTAATATCGGATATTAATTAATATCGTTAATTAATATCGAATATTAATTAATATCGCATATTTAATATTATATATATATATCGGATATTATAATTTAAATTAATATTTTATATTTGATATCCGATATTAAATTGTAAATTTGGTACGCTAAAAATTATCGGATACCGCAGGTATCCGACGTCGGATATTTAATTAATATATAGTTATAAATCCAGGTTCCCCCAAAAGATTTTTCTAAATCTAGGGGGATATAGGGTTAGGCTGTACAATGAGCTTTGAAATTAACAAGGCCTCCGCATTGAAAATGTGGGATTGTTTTATCGCTCGACTCGAAGTGGGGTAAAAGAGAACAATGCAGTCCTATCTTGGAGAGCCCGTCATACCTGTACCTTATTCCTTCCAGATGGCTGGTAAAATACCCTTGGCGTACTCCAGAGACAGGCGATGTACCTTGATACTCTCGTCAATCTTGTCCATCATGCCCCTAATAAAGTACCGATTGATGATTCCAATACTCAGAGCAACCTTGACTGCAGCTTCTATATCTTCTTGCTCCTTCAGATCCTTAGAAACATTGGACCACATCGCGTCCCAGAACGCCGTCTCCAACACACTGCGAACTGTTTGTCCCGGGTAACCTGGCGCAGCTTGATCGTGAAAGGACCACTCTCCATCGTTCATAGAGCCGAGGAAGCACTCATATACTCCCCAAATACACATTCCAAATGCTTCGATGTCTGCCGAGTCAAAATCTATGACGCCTGTTACATCTCCAGCGTCATTCACGAGGATATTCACCTCGGAAAAGTCATGATGCGTCAAGACGGCGGGGAGAAGGTCAAGGAGATGAACTTTTTCCTGGAGGCGCAGCACTATTGTGGAGATTTCCGGGATAGCCTGGACAGACGAATTACAATAGAGACGATTGAGAGTCTCTTTTGACTTCATAGTCCAGCTACCTGCCTTATACGTCGACTTAGTTTGGGGAAAGTGTGTTGCCTTTGCGACAAAGTGACCTAGATCGATGACTGTCTTTTTCTGCCTTTCCAAAGGAAATTCTTCCGGAAATTGCTGCAGGACATGGACTTTGCCAGGTATAATATTGCTGGTGTACACCGGCAAAGAAAATCCACTATGAGAATCGATATTGGGGACTTGTGCGCCATAGATTTGAGCGGCCATGTTTGCGATTGAGACGTTGAATGGTTTTAGACGGAACTGTACAATCTTTGACTTGCTTTGGCACTCCAGCGTAAAGCTGTTGCAGCCTTGATTATATACAGGCTTAATGTCATCGGTGCCTATGATTTCTTTTGCAAACTCTATACAAGATTCCTCATTGCAAGCATTGTCCGCACCCAGGATTTCTGTAACCTTAATATTGAAGAATTCATCAATAGTCTCTCTCTCCTGTTGTTGCCATTCTTCTGCAGTTATACCCATTGCCGATATTGAAATTTGATTGACCAAGGGTAAAATAGAAGTGGGAAAGTTGAGGTCTAGGTTTATGCTCAAGAAATTTATGGTAAGCTTACGTCAGGGGACGCCGGATGGCGCGGGCTGGAATCCGGTTTTAGCGCCGCCTATGCGCTTGGCAAAAACATCGAAAACTTTTCTAGCAGTTTAAAATAGGTTCGCCCCATATATATTGCAATTAGTGGTTATTTACCGCTTTATATTTATAAATGGTTAGAATAAAGCACTATGAATTCCGGTTTTAATTTTGCCCATATTAAATATATATTATTTATCGCTTCTATATTGCCACCTAAGACCGGGAATTCCCAGCCACACGGCCTTAGAGGTCGACATTATCGACGTATCTCTGTATCCCCTCCACTGCTGTATTCTTGCATCCTTTTAGCGTACTTAGTTAGGCATAGTGCCCGAGCGCTGACTAAGGCATATATACCAATAAAAATTGGCGCTGCAAAAATTTTAGGGGGAATAGGGGGCCATATCATTTATAATAGCCACCTCAGTCGCACCTAAAATTTATTTTCTAGGTGCTTATTTTAGGTGGCTGTAGGTGGGTTATTTTGGTGTTCTCCTTGGCGATAAATTTATACCAATCAAAAATTGCACTAAAAGGATGCAAGAATACAGCAGTGGAGGGGATACGTGTAACAACCATTCGAAAGATTTTCGCAGCCTAGCATCCTGCATTGCGATAATGGAACCCTGGGTAGGATGCACTTTACAGTTTTGATAGTATAACTCCCTACAATCACTGCTCCGAACTATTTTGCTTCGAGAACCCTAAATAACTATTCTTGAACTTTCATTATCCCACTCTCGCGTGCCATTAAAATGGGCATTTGACCGCGCGGGAGAATCCGGGACAATGTGCATGGTCATGTTATAAGTGGTACAACCATCCGTTATCGTTCCACCATGCTTGTCTCCACTATCAGTATCACATCCGTTGACGACTGTCCCTAACAGTTCTAAGCATCGCTCTTCGTTCCATTCTCCAACCTCGTCGCATCCTGGGGCTGGGTAGTGGCTAACCGCAGCAAAGAGCGGTTCGTCTTCTCCAGACGCTGAAGCAAATAACTGGCTTATATCTGTCGTTGCTTCTGTGGCCCTACGGCAGTAATACGAAACAACACCTCCAACATTCTGGTCGTAGTCGTTGAGCTCGAAAGCTGGATAGGTTAGTCCGTGATCGAAGCACCAAGGCTCCCCCTCCGGTGGTGGGGGATCCGGCGAGCCAAGTGGTCCTGCCGGAGTAGATTCTACAGATTCTTCATCTTGTTCCTCGGTACTACTGGGCTCAGTAGATGTCTCTGTTTCTTGGGATTCCTCGGTGGTTGTAGGTTCTGTTCGACCATACATTTCTGAGAACTCCAATTCTATTTGCTCGATAATACTTTGTCTTATAGCCTCAAACTGGTCATCTGGTAAGGGTGTGGCGGCTAACATCCCGAACTGTGTCAAGATCCGCGTTTCTTCATCATTCCCGGAAGCCGTTGCTTCCTCTGTAGTAGAACCTGTGATTGTACAGCCTTGTCGTTCGGAAGTCCCCGTCGAAGTAGTTGAGGTTATTGTTGTAGAGCCTTCGGTATCTAAAATACATTAGGAAATAACGCCGATGTTTTGTTTCTATAATGTTTGTGCTTACTAGTGCCATAGCTCACATAAAATGTTGTATCTACAACCGTGCTCGTAGTACATTCTTCCTCCTCTTCTTCCTCCTCTTCTTCCTCATCTGGTTCGTTGTTTGAATCGTTGTTTGAATCGTTGTTTGAATCGTTGTTTGAATCGTTGTTCGAATCGTTGTTCGAATCGTTGTTCGAATCGTTGTTCGAATCGTTGTTCGAATCGTTGTTTGAATCGTTGTTTGAATCGTTGTTTGAATCGTTGTTTGAATCGTTGTTTGAATCGTTGGTGTCTGAATCGGTATTATCTGAATCATCATTATTCGAGTCGTTGTTATCTGAATCGTTATCGACTGATTCGTCGTTATCGAATTCCGGTGGACCAATTTCTGGAATTATGATCTCTGGTAAAGTTCCCCATCCAGGAGGGGGGTTAATGGATCCCGGGGGATATATACCTGGCCTGATATCGAGAACAAATCCACATCCAAGACATCCAGGAGGGCAGAACTACAATAATCAGGTTCAAAATCTAAACATCAGGCCATGATTTACTCACAAAACAGTCGATACCACCAAAAACTGGAGCATTGTTCCCATTGATAGCGGTATAAGTATTTGTTTCTATTCCTGAAGAGATCGTTGATACAGACGGCTCCGAAGTCAGTGCAGTTATGGTAGGAAGAGGTAGATCAGTCTCAGTCGTTTCACCCGGATTGGTAGACGACACGGTCTCATCTAATGGACGTACAGTGGGAGCTGAAGTCTCTTGACTGTTGGTTTCCGTTATATCGCCACTAGAAGTCTCGCTTGGTGTATCGCTGCTAAGTAATGACTCCGGGCTAGAAATTAGACTATCAGAAATAGTCTCCCCATCAAGAGACGACTGAGATGACGGATCCGTAGATGCAAGGTCTGTGTTACTCGGGTGCGAAGGAGTTACGACGTTTGATCCTTGCTCGTCCTGGACTTCAGGAAAAAATGAAACGATAGTCTGGGATAATCATTAGTACCCCATATTCAAGTATATAATTAAATATAATTCCAAATTTAAGCCGCGAATTTGAATCTTTTATTTATATAGCGCAGATATTAAAGCTGCAGTAAATATAAAAGTACATACTGATACTGAGTTCGATGCCTCCGCAATAGAGGTTGTATATATTGAAATATGGCGTGGAGGGCCTGTTGGAGTCGCGGTACCAGAGGTGTCGATCATATACTATTATCAAGTAAGTCTATTTCTTATAAATTTTTTCGAGGAGAACATACAGCCAATACCTGTGAGTCAGAGCCTCCCATTATATAATAGGACATACTCCAGGTCTGTGTCGATCCATCTGAAAGTGTTACAGTATCATACTCTGGTGCACCATGCGGCCTGTAGGAGTCAGATCTTGCCAACTTCTTCCCATTAGACATGGAGCATAGCTGTACCCGTGGTAGATAATGTCAAAAACTGTAGTTGAAGGAGCCGATGGTTCTGGTGGCTGCTCCTGTCCTCCTATCACTTGCGCAAGTACGGTTGACTGCTGCATGCAAATGTAAGATAATATCCACAAGCTGAAACCATGAAAGAGACGAGCCATTTCGATCGGCGAATGAAAAATATGCTAATTGCAAAACTTCTGAACATCAGGAGAGGCTAGATCTTATAAAGGGCAAAACATATCAGAACTGCTGGCATCGTCAGACGCCATTCTGGGTTGACCATGCCAGGCAGTGTTCAAGACTACACCGTATCACTTACGTCTTCGTACGATACTTCTGTTCGAGCTTGATACTAACGAAGTTTCAGCTTTCAGATCTGTTTGAAGTGCGCCTGAGGTAATTTGGGAGTTGTAGGAACCAGGAGTTGCGGGAGTTCCAGCCAGCCACAGTAGATAGAGCACACCACAACTGTAACGCCGCTTGGAATTTGATTTATAAAAGTATGCCTGCACTGGAAATTTGTTATTTAATGACCTCACAGTTAGTGCTGTTTAACTCAATCCACTGGGAGTGGGTTTCGACGCCGCGGATCGGAGGAATGTGGCACAGCTAGAGTAGTTATCAATCCACTGGGGAGTGGTTTTCGACGCCGGGAATCGGAGGAATGTATCACAGCGAAAGTAGTTATACGAAACATCTCTTAGCCTGTGTCAAGGTTCCTGGAACATCCTTTAGTCACGAGAAAAAGAAAGCAGACCTCGTACATCCATAGTATTATGTTTGGAGTTAGGCCGAAACGGGGGACCAACTACCGGTATGTCTGCTTAAAGATTTGTAATAGATTTCTTAGCGAGGCGTTTAATCTACGAACGGTACTACGGTGTAGCAGCCTGAGGGCTGATACTGTGGCCTTTTGATCCGATTGGTGAAGCCTTGAAGCCCCATTGGGACCCGTTACAAGATTGAAGTCTGAGACCTGTGTGACTATCCTCAGAATACTGCTAAGAAATATTGCAGCGAAGGATGGTTTCAAGCGTGCGATTCAAAAACTTATTGTCAGAAGAGAAACAGGCGACAGATGTAATACCAAGGCTGTGGTTATAAATATCCAGTCGAATCTTCCAATCGTGGACTTCTAACTGAGTTCATTACTTTTTACCCACGGTGCTCAGAAAATGATGTTTAAAGTGGTAATAACATATGCGGCCTTGAGTGTGGTGTTGCCTTTGGCATTTGCATTTCCTGCCACGTCTGTATCACTGAGAACTCGGGATATTCACAGTGCATGCTCTCCATTACATGGAGCTATCATCGAGAATGCTCTAGGGGACATACAAATCATGGTTGGTATACCCTCAAATTAATATGTCAGACGTCTAATTCACGAAGGCTAGAGTCGCAGCTGAAAGACTGGGCGAATTGCGAGATCACCTTCGGCAAACGATCGATAACGCTGTGGAAAATATACCAAATCTGCAAAATATACCAATAAACCGAGTGTCTGAGAGGGAGAGTGTAATCAGTGAACAGCTTAGAGTACAGCCACCCGATATATTAACGGACAATCAATCGCGTCTTTACAATACCTATGTTACATTTAGTTTCATTTTTGGGCGTGTTCTGTGGACTCGAGATGCCCATGGAGCTGCAGGAAATCTTCGAAACTATCGAAATGAAGGTCTAATATTTCTTGAAAGAGCGCAAGGTGAGCAATTTAGCAGTTCTCCAACAATTCAATTGCCAGCTAAATCGTTTAGCTATATATCGAAGGATTGAACGGAGAATACAGGATCCAAGAGTTAGAATTGATTATTACTGCCATGACGACTTTCTAGCTGATCGCGATAATGAGGGCAATCCAAGTGGTATGTGTGCCTCTTACCTTGAGGTAAAGCTTTTCTGATGCCCAACAGCGGAGCCTCAACGTCTTTATTGGGACAACCGCGACCTTCATCTGCTTCCAGATCAAAGATCCTGGGTTCGAGTTGGTCTAACACATGGAAGCAATAGCGTGCAGGGGTCTTGCCGGCATAGTCCAAACCTTCAAGGACAGGTGTTTCAGCACGGTACACGGGAAACCGAAGTTTTTGGGGACTGGGATGTCATGATGATTTGCAACAATGCCTTTGAGCGTTGGAGTAGTGGTGCTGTGCTCAGCAACCTGAGACGCGACGGTGTAACGGCTGAAACAAGGCTGGATGAGCTGAAATTGAGTCACCCCAACATTTTACTCTTCCATGAGTTGTCTCACTCGCGAGAATTATTTGATGGAGAACCCGACGGTTTTTCTCACAGTGAGTCAACTTATATCCCGCAGCATCCAAAGGCCTACTAAGAATCGTACTACAGCTGAGGATGTTCCAATCAACCCAGATGCAGTGGAAAACCCTGATAGCTTCCCGGTCGACCTAGCCGCTTTGGATCCGCCATATGAATGGAACGGAGTTACTGCGCTTGCGAGCTTAAGAGGTAGAGAAAACCAAGAGGAAACTTTGAGGAATGCAGGTAACGTTTGTTGCTGCTATTGCATGCCACCGTCCTAACTTGTTATACAGAATCTTTTGCGTACTTTGCTGCTGGTAAGAACGCATAATCGTAATTGTAATCCATCGATACTGATTATTGTAGCAATGCTTCTTGATAGTCATATTTGGGCAACGGGCCGACCTCTTACCTTTCAAGAATACCAGCAATGGGCAAGGGAGGAGCGAGAGCAAGCGCGACAGCAAGCGCAGCAGCAAGGACAAGGGTAAGGGGCAAGGTTAGAGCTGAGCATACTAGTGAGGCGCAGTGGCCAGAATATGTAACGCTATGTAATTTCTTGGTAAGAATGCATGTGTCAACAAAACTTACCTATTTATTTGCTCTCCGTGCCTTACGATACACTAAATGTAGTCTTTCAAGGTGTTTGGGACTCACATTACGTAGTCTTTGGATCAATTGAGAAGAGGCCGCGCCAGTGGCGTCAACGGCACCCCAACACGGCTGGTCACACCGCCCCTTCTATAGGAGTAGAGTATGACTTCTGTTGCTTGCCAAGGTAGTTTTCAAGTGGCTCTCACCAATTAAGAAAGTTTCTGCCACGTAATTAGTTCCTTACAACTGGCGTGGACGCGAGGTTCGAATTTAATGTGTTTTATTAATTAACTTTTTTTTATAAAAATAGCGCCTTCCTGCTCCTAGATATCACACTAGGTAGGGGTCTCCGTATGTCAATACGTCAGGGGTCGCTTACCGTGCCACGTACCGTGCCTTACAGTTACGCCGCTTACGGGTAGAATACGAACCGGAACTGCCGGTCAAGCCCATCCCCTCATTTTCTTTCTAATGTGACCCCTCTCAGTATCAACTTCTATCTAATGGCGCCTATGATACCTATAGACAGCAGGCCAGAGCATCAATTTCTGGGCCCTGGGTGCGAAGATTGGCGGTTGAATAAAATTCCTTTTCTTCTTCCCAACAGTCTGATGTTGACGAGATCGAGGTTTTGGTGCCTTTCGAAAGTCCCTATCATTGGTTAAGGTTTCAACGATCGTTGGCATGGGACTCGCTGTCGATTTATTTAATGACGCTTCAAGTTACCGATTTATGAAAATCGACGAGAAATTTCATCGATTGTGCGAACGAGGGAATCTGGAGATTAGAAATTATCGTATGAATCCGGCGATTTTTGTTGACTATGGTAGAATCTTTCTTGACCGACGGGAGGCTCTAAAAGAGTAAGTTTCTAGCAATCCGGAGAGAAACCCGATTGACAGATGATAGGACTTTGACGCAATACGGCTATGAATGCGATGGAAATTGGCTCCATGAAGATAGTCCGTTGGATACCATTGCTACTGATGTAAAATTTCCTGCCGGCGCCGAGTTCGTTATGTTCATCACTCCACCTTTGCCGACTAAATCGTTGTTTGATAACATGAGTGATGCGGAAGCACCCTGGATTGCGAGTCTCAACAGGCTTGAAGAGATAGCGGCTGAGAAAGGCCAAACCAAAACTCTTTCCTTGAACACCGAGTTCAACGCAAGGGAAAAACATTTGGGAGGGCTGTCTTGGCCGCCGTCAGGGCCATTTTCAGATAAATGTCACGATGTCCAGGACCGGCCGTTCGAAATGACTGAGACGTTTTCGCCGATGGCGAAGCGTTTCGATCGACCTCCAGAAGGTGGCCACTGGGCGATGGGAGATATTGTATGGCAATATCGTCGAAATTTAAGAGATGTAGCTTACCGCTTGGATAGACCGCAAGCGGTGCAAGATTTGATTTACATTGCACTGAGCTTGGGGACCGAACAGGATACGGGGTCATTGCATGATACAGACAGAGATACGAGAAAGAATGGTGCTCAAGACGCTATAGAATGTCAAAAGTGGGTAGAGTATGTTTGCGAGTTACACGGCGTGCAAGATCTACATTGGGGCTTCAGCAAGCATGCTAAACGCATTATAACATGCATTATAAGTAAGTACAACGCAATTTTGATTAGCATTGTTTGCTAACTATTCAGCATGGTCAAATGCGAACTTGAGGAGGTTGGGTCGGGAGAGCTTGGAAAGATCGCTTCAGTCATTAAAGAATGAAACAGTCGCTAGATATATAAAAATTAAGTCTTTATCGTCAGCTATAACAGTTAACCCTAGTGTGGAGATTTCAACCTTCCCCATTCGGTCGAACGGTAAATAAGAATCTGTCCCATTTGGTTGGTGTTCGGACTTACAACCCTCAGAAGCAGATAGGCGAATTCTTGAAAGCATGATCACTAAGCTCAACGCGGTGACGTCTGGACCACTGCAAAAATTCGAAGAATCCATAAAGACAGGTTTAAACATCACGTACCCAGGTGCATGGAAAGTCGAAGAAGTAGAGATCCCTGCTAAGGGTCCTGTAACTCCAGCTACTGATGAGCTTATCTTAATAAGATCTAGCAGTCGCAATCGCCACTGGAGTAATCTTTGGATAGCTTTTTGCTATTTGGGGCCGTACCATCTAATGGGATGGCTCGCAAGAGGCATATATAGTGTATGTCTAGGATTCCCTTATATGAATTTCGTCAAGATGCGGCGGCACACCAAAGGACAAGTTTTGAGTGGGTTTGAATCGAGTGATAACGATTCGGAATCGGGTGGGGTAATTTAGAGAGAAAAATACCACCACATTAACATAAGTACATGAAAGTTTGAATTATTATATTTTTTACACTTTTAAAATCCACCACCGTTTCGTTCTATAAATCGGATCGTGATTGCCCAATTCCCCTTTAAAAATTATTATTAGCGCCACGCAGCCTTGTCGACCTCTACTGCACAGGTCCGCTCACTAGCGGCTCATACTTACGTTTGCGGACGTGGGCTAGCAGCTTTAGACGCTGCACCGTTATTCCGGTAAGTTGATGATTGGATCCTTGGGAAATTATCGAACTGAGATCAAAGAACTTCTTTATAACGTCCCGCTCCTCTATCGCTAGCTGGTTGTTTGATATCCGGAACTGTAAGCGCTCCTTCATCTCTTCGACGAGTCCATGGAACGGGCACAGACACCCAGGCTTGCATTTGATCCTGCCAGACTCGAATAATTCAAGTTTTGTCAGCTCTCTTCGGGCTTGAGCGCCTCCTTTGATGACTGGCATTTTCTCAGACTGGCCGCCGCTCTCTAGGTACCCTCTAAAAGCGAGTATGAAGCGATACGTTGGGGGATAGATCCATACATCACCTAAGATCAGCTCGCGAATCTCTTCGAGAAAACTGTCCAGTGCCGCAACCGCAGAAGCTTCGTAACACGCCCATATAGGCTGAGCGATGCTCGAGAACTCTGCACTATGCGAATCTGTAATCGATCTGCGTGATAAAAGGGAGGTAAGTTGGATGATAATACGCCCGCCACGGGTCTCCAGTAAACGGAATTCGAACCACGGCGCAAGCTGTTTCGATAGTAGCCTTTCAGCCCAAATCAAATAGCGGTGCTCATTCAGACCAGGGGGCCGATGTAACATCTTCTGCATCTTATCAACATGGAATTTGATACACGAATAGACCACATCGTCGAATCTGAAACCTTCAGCCTGTAGTAGTGTCATTTGCACCCGTTTCTCAAGCAGTGCTCTCAGGGCCGATGTTAGCAAAGAGAGCACATTAGCTTTCTTGTATCTCGGGATTATGATTGCATCAAGGACGACTTCAGCATCCCATTCTGCTAAGATATTGTCAGCACACCTCGCAAGCATCCTATATTGCACCGGATAAGATTCGTCAAGGGTATCAGTAATTCCTTTCCGCATGTATCGATCGTATACCGAAATCGAAGTTGCAGCCTGGCCATAGTACTTGCTTGTGTTGTCGGTAGGTAGAAGGCCGACTAAAAAAGGACCAGGCGTATCTTCAGCTAAAGCGTGATATACAAAATCCTGTTACGTTAAATTTCGAAATGAGAACTCTGGGGCTCGCTTACTGGGGCTCCATACACAAACGAATGAAACGGCCAACCAAATTTTCCCGACTGACGACCCCGCCTGTACTCTGAGGTTGCATTATAATGGGAACCGTACAAGTCACTATCGTAAAAGAGGTCGGAGGCAATCGATTCCCCTATACTCATGCCCTTGCCTGCAAATTCCTGGAGCCGCTGTTCAACAAGAACTGCCCAGGTCACACAGGAATTGTCGTATTGCTCAACAGACCCTGGAGGCAACAGGCGCCACGGTTCGATCGGGGTTGAATGGCCAGAGATAATGGACTTTCTTCTTTCGCGGAGAAGCCAATCTGCATGTCCCCTGGCTTGCGCCGCCCGCACCCACCAGTAGTTAAAATCCCATTGTGACAGATCCTGCAGTTGCGACCAAGCGACGGCCTGATCCCAAAGCCTACCGCAACATCCAAATTCATCCGCGTGAATTGCATCTATAGCGTAGTCGCGAATCTCTTTCGGTTCCACTTTTGTAGCTAAATTTTTAGCTTTAGATGACTATCTGAAACATACGGCTCGTCGCTGAAAACTGACCTGCTATTTCGTCTTCTTGCTTCCGTTCCAGATGTAGCCATAGAGCCTCCTCTATATAAGCTCGCGAATGGTCTTTATAGACCTCTGCCATTTCTGACCTTCTGATGTATTCCTGATTTCTCGCCATTTCCAGGTAGTATGCCTCGTCATCTCAAGCACGCAGTCAGTAGATATGGATAGCTATGGTCCACAAATTCTTACTGTCTGTGAACCGCTCGGCCCATCGAGGATGCTCGATGTTCTCTTGCTTCAGAAGTTCCGGGTACAGTTTCAAGGCGTGGGCTTTTGCTCTTGCTGACCTGATAAGAAGCGTGTCTCTCTGGGTATCTTCCAAAGCTGGACTATGGTCTCTGTCATCGGCGCCGACCTCTGCGCTTTTCGCGTAGATAAGACCAGTACGGTACCAGCCCCACGCTGCTTTTTTCCTTATGACTTCTGTTGATAGTTCAATTTCATCATAAACTGGATTCTGTCTTAGTACCAAGCCTGTTCCCAAAGTTCTCTCCCAAGATAAACCTACTCGCCCCCGATGGCCAGGCTTGCCATGAATGGTGTTGCTTTTGCATGACCGGAAGATCATGTTTGAGATTGTCTATAGTCGGAAATTCCCGTTCATCGTCCGCTACTTGCTGACGTTCGTTGTTGCTGACATTTGGTCGTTGAAGCCATATAGATAGTTTATCTATTTTCTAGACATCAGTATAATGACTCGTAAACAGGATGACTCTACTTAATAATACCTTCCCGAAACGGTTTGACTCTAGCTGCACCGGCCATGACTGGGGGGGGCAAGGGTTTATAGTTGTTGACCGCATCGTCTGACAAGTTGAGAATACGGCAAGCTACAGTTTAGGCACGTTAGTTCCAGCATAAATACTCAGAGAATGATGCTGGATACTGAACATACTTTCGCGTACATGAACCTCATCCATCAGCCTCTCTTCACTCTCGTATGCATTAGCCTCCGTTTCTTCGACCTCCATCTCCAAGAGGCTGTCACGGGAGTTATATTTTCTGAGTACGACTATTTTAGCAGAAATAATTCTGATATTCGCTTGAGGCACCAGGGCTCTTATGTCTTGGATTTACATATACTTGTACACGTAACAACTCGCACGCCCCACTAAGGTCCAATACATTTCTAGATCGCGATTGATTGCGGGGTCATCACGAGATCAACCTGAGTTGCGAAAATCTCCAATCGGAATATCATCCGGTCTTCAGCCTACTGCTGCCTAGCGCTGCCTATTAGTGCCTTTTGTTACCCGATCCGCTATTAATAATTTAAGTATTTTCGTCTCCATTAGTGCTCACTATATTTATATGTTGGATCTCAAGTTGGCAGCAATAAGGATCGATGGAACACTGCCAGCACCGCGGGCCCGGAATTAAGTCACCATTTGTTCGACATGGTCTCCAAGACCTGCAACAGTCCCTATGAGAACGACCCACGTCGACCAGGCTGTAAGACCGCCGAAAGCTGGTATGATGAGTCTGCTTTCGGCTCAAAAGAAGACCAGTTTAAACACCTCCCTCTTCTTGCTTCTGCCTTCGATAGCCCATCTCTTATCGACGATAACGCCACAGCTGTAACAACCTACCATAATGGCTTCGTGGACGGGCTTATCCATGCCTTTAATCAGGATCTACACCTCGTCATCCGTCCCGACGACGTCTGGCAGGCTATCCTCTCACAATTCGGGCACTTCGTCAACGGAAACGCCGAGCGCCTACGATCCTTTTTTGTCGCACACGAAGGTAAGAAAACCCTAACCGTCGACCTAGCGCCTCTGGCTTTCGAAAATATCGACCTTGGGGCCGTAGCACAGGAATTTGTAACCGTCATCCAAAATAACGTTGTCGACCCTGAATTGAAAACATGGATGACTCCAAACTTCTCCACTACGACTGATCACGATCGGGCTACTGCGGCGTTTTGTATAATGGGCGCGTTGCAGCAATATTTTGAGTATGGACCGAGATTTGGATGCGGGCTACCCAGCGTTACGCTTTTGGGTGAGCGCTCTGACTGGGCCGAGTTGGCGAGCCGCATCGAGAGGCTGCCGCGCTACGGCGACGAATGCGGTAAGTGGGCTGACCTGCTACGAGTCGTGGTGAAAAAATTCCTGCTTACCTTTGACGCACCCGATTCGAAGCAAGTGCATGACTTCTGGATGCGTGTCGCTCACCGGGCGGGTCGCGAAGGGTCTATGGAGGGTCTCACCACGCTTTCCGGGTGGATCACGGCATTTGCCTATTTTGGGGAAAAGGGGGCTGTCATCAATGACTATACCGATGTGCAGCACCCCGGAATGAAAGAGTTCTATGACCAGGTAGAACGGAAGCCCCTTGTGCTTGACGGGGTGAAGTTTCCGCTGATCCGCCCGGCGAGTATACCTCGTAGCGTCATTGTACTGCCGATGACCCTTAGGGATATGAGCAAGGGAGTTGACAGATTCTCTACCGTGATTTCGGGGACGATTGGCATGGCTATGTCCAAGAACGAGACAACTGCACAGCCACTATCGGGATGGTGGGTTGTGCAGGAATTCGAGCGACCGATCGAGATGTTGACCATGAAGGCTGAAAGCTCGGTGACGGGGTCGACCACGGATGGAAGGTCGGAGAGTTATTCAGTCTCGGAAAAAAGTTCCAGTAGCAACAATAGGGAAGTAGACGAGGAGTTTGACGACGAGGCTCTTCCCTGATACCGATTCATCATCGTACGGTACAATCCCGACGTACGATGGTAGAAGAATAATGCTGGTCTTGAGCAGTAAAATCGCTTTATATTAGTAAGTTTTGTCTAAGCCACATCAACAACTCTCGCTATATAACCAACAATTCAATTATAATACCCTCTTTTGCGTGTGATAACTCGGCTTCCGATATCCCGTTAGACCCCAAACTGAACTCCTCAAGAATCAGAAGATGAATTAGTAACAAATACGGCCAAGAAAGCCGCATATCTATACCTTTAATTTTAGTCCAAAGCATATCCTAATAACAGAATAACTCACGCCGCCATTCCAGCGAACATCTCAGAGGTTCGTCCATTCGTCAATATGGTAAACATGGCGGCAAATATAACCGCAAAGATGGAAACAATCAGGATCCTGACAGCTTTAGAGGAGAAAAAGATCATGATCGGAATCGGGAGCACGGCAAAAACTGCCGCCAACATCGCCAGTAGGATACGTGCGGCATGTTTGATTCTACCTGCCGAGTAGTATTCGACATTCGAGGTCGTCCGTTCGTTCCTCTTCTGTATCAGTACACACTGTAAGCCAGAACGGTTCATTCCAGAGCTTATGGAAGTGAAAATACCTTTTTATTGAAGAATTGGTACCAATTGCGCTCGATATAGCGTTCGAGCAGCTCTTTAGACTTGTACCCTCCCGTGAGGCTCACCAAATCCTTCCGGTCATCTAGGAAATGGGATTCCTCCTCGACGATGGGCTTCACCCCGTCCAACCAATTGGCGATACTATCAGCATGTATATCAGGGGCCGACTCAAGTGTCAACAAGAACGCTTCAGACCGAATCGCGCTATCTAATGTCTCATCGGCATGAAACTCAATCAATTGTTTTTTAGGGAACCTTACGGTATTCATGTAGCTTGGCCCTTATTTCTTTCATCAAACTCTTCCTAAGAGTGTTGCTGTCGTCTCGCCTGGTGTGCAAATTGAAAAACTCCTGCGCTGATCCCCCGAGTGATTCACCGAGGTCGACATCACGAAGCTTACCTTCTAGTTCCACGAGCTCATCCTGCAAGTAAAGCAGATTCCGTGCAGATAAAGAAGCGAACTTGCGGAAGATAAAGAAATCTTTTTCGCTGCCGATGAATTGTGCCAGAGCAGGATACCCTTGTAGATGACGAGAATGCGACTCTGTATCTGTATTCCGATGTACCCCACGTTCGATGTCTGGTCTGCGAGCGGGTCTCCCATCGTTGGTAACCTCCATAGCTGGTCTGCCCTGCTGTTTTATATTTTCATTGCGGAATTTCTTGACTCTTCCCGCTCCGAACATCTGCGGGAGCGGTAGAGGATCGGAGTTGTTAAATTGGTTATTATGCAACCCAAGTATTTCTGATACTGCGGGGTACTTAACACAACGAGAGCTTGTCTAGTCAAGTATATCTACCTACAGTCGTTCTTCAAAGTTCCGTCTTGTAATCGTTCTTCAGACTCGTAGGGAACCCGCTGGTGAAGATTGGTATCGGCCATACTGATATCCTTTAATTTGATTGTATTAGTCTCATGTGTTTGCAGTTTGAATCAGGCCTCAGACTTAGAGAGATCAGGTTGTAGTATAAAGATTGTAGATATAATTGGTGATAACGAGTTATTACTGTTGTAGTTTGGGTGTCGTGTAGTCCACGGCCGCTCGGAGGGGCCGGGGCCGTTGAACTTAAAAGGTCATGTGACAGTATCAGAATCTGAATCTCAATGCGCGCAGTGTTTTGCGACAAATACAATTCTTGGCAAGAACGTTTATAAAAAAAGTTGAAGTTTTGTTAATATTGTAATTTGAATCTTTTGTGCGAATTTTAATTATGTATGTATATTTTAGCTACGTACTTGGTCCATGCGTCCGCAGAAAGCCAAATCAGTCTTCATCGCTCAGACCTGCTTCGATCTATTCGCTTATCCTATTTCGAATATGGAAAACTAGATATTCTTAGCTAAGCAAAGTCTAGCTCTATCGTCCCCTGGATTTAAAAAGATAATGGGAACGGAGATGGATTTAGAAAATGTCATCAGAGCGTTTTAAAGCCATGGCTAAACCCATTTCGGCAGGACATTTACCTTTTTCGTACGATTGATACCGGAATTTTTTAAAAAATACGTACGAAAATTCCGTTTTGGTGGCAGAGGTCGACGTTCGGTTCCGGAAGCTCGATTTGGGCGCGACTGTGTTGCTGTTTCATGAGAAACCTGCAACAGTAAGGACTTATTCGCACCCAAATACAATTTTGGATGGGGGTAAATGCCGGTCTTGCATGCCAGCGCAATCGGATACTCTTGATTGAACGAGTAGCTGAGATTCCTTATGCAGGTGTTTTAGAGAATCTTAGTAAATCGTTATGGGTGGCCTAGGTGGGCTGCCACAGGAACTCTTAAGTGGGTTAGCGCGCCACCATGGGATTTGCCTAATTTAAGCTACTCATTGAGTAACGCCAGATATTTTCGTTAAACATCCGTCAACAGGCTGCCTTTAGCCAATACATAAAACATGAGCACATGGATCTGGGCAATTGCACGCGAGCGTATCCCCGCCCGCACAGTTTTCAAAGCTTGGCTCAAAGTCCCCGGGACATTCCTCGCAATCTGGCCAATGATTCTCGTTGCTTTCCGGACAAGAAGGCTCCGGTGGTGCCTCAGATGTCGGTTCGGGCGGTGGTTCAGACGTCGTATCAGGTGTCGGTTCAGGCGTCGGTGTCGCAGAAGATGTCGGACTAGATGTGGGCATCCTGTTACTAGAAACTGTTTCAATGGCGCTCAGCGTTCCTGAGGTTGGCTCAACACCGAGTTCACTTGCTAGGCTGCTAAAGTATGCCACTGCATCTGCGTATGGGGTGGCCACTTCGGCTGGTATCGCGTCTGCGGCGATATCTGGGAAAGGAATTGGAGGTACTGGCGGAGCTGGTCCAGGAATATTTGCTGGATCCTGAGGCGGTAACTCTTCGGCGTCGAACGAGTCACCTTCGCGGTCTGAGACTCCTAAGTAGAAACTATCCGGATCAGCATCTCGGACGCCTGGGCTGCAATCTGGTCGTCCAGGTTCATCCATGTTCCATACAGTCTGATAGTAGATGGCGCTAGATACAAAACCCCAATTCTCCGCATTGAGAAGTGTGTTTGCATTTCTGTTTCTTCCTTTACGATTCTTTGGCCATGGCTTGAATTCGCAGCCATTATCTCTAGCTAACTCGGCAGAATTGCAGGCGCCGTATGTGAAGTCTTCAGCCGCAGGATCAGACACTAATTGGTGTAGATGCATCAGCTCATGATAGTAGGTAAATCCCCATGTGTACTTGTAGGCACTGGCGTTTGTTCTATCGATAACGCCGGTGTTCATCTGCGCGAGAGTGCGATACAAGCTGTCCTTTTCGGCAAAGAACCTCGGACAGAACACGATAAAATAATAGTTGTAAAGACGTCCATGCTCTGTCCATGTCGACCCAAATGGAGTGAGCCATCGTTCACTCTCTTCATCCCATCACTCATAGCATATACTCCCAGCCTTCCTTTTGCCCACGTCTGTGGTATCGCCGCAATATGTATAAATAACAGATTCAGGGAAAATCGAATTCCCTCTGTGAACATCAACTTCGTTTTTGAGACCCGTAGCAATGTTATTCCGATATCTTCTGTCTTGCGAATTGGTTCCCATGAATAAATCCATAGCCTGCTGGTGAGTCCCTCCCGGGCGCCACTTAACGGCTTCCTCAGCCAATACCTTCGCATCTTCCCAAGCTTGCGCCTCAATGGCCTTCATCCATGGTTCATTACATTCATATATGTCTCTCCGTATTTGACCCGTCACAGTTGGAGGCGGAGTATCCGCACTAGGGGTAGATTCCTCTTGAGGACTGGGAGCAGCGAAGCAAAGTGAGGCTTGGAGGATGATGACTGTGGCAAATAAAAATGAGCGCATAATGACAGAATGAAGAGGACAATAGGTGACAAACATGTACCAACTGCTTATATAATAAAGAATATGGGGTCTTGTCCGTAAGAAAATGGAAAATGATTCATTCAATTTTGATGGGTGAAGGTTTTTATATATACTGGATTGAGCATATAAAGCAAAGAGCTAATCGCTCGCGAATGAAACTACTTAGTAGCCTGATGAAACCACTTGTAATTTCATCAGCATTTCGCGAAACGAAATCCTTATTCGAAATCCGTTTTTGAAATCCTTTTTTGAAATCCTTTTTGCGTTACAATCAAGCATCGTAGATCATGACCCACTGCGCCGCAGCTGAGATCGAACTGCTTCCTGTTCAGATAAAAAATTTACTATAGTCATATCTGAGTTCAATCAATCCTGAAAAGACGCTAGATGCTTACAGAGTCTCGCAATAATGACAATAAATCATGTTTTCTATATTACGCCAATTTATGGCTTCTAATAAATTAAATACTAATTTCTATTTAAGACTAAACTAAGTTTCCCTTACGGATCTAACATGAAATACACCAAATATCTCATTAATAAAAAATTAAAATTAGTGTCTGCCCGAGAACCACGTGCTTCTACTTACGCCATTAGTATTTCAAATTGTTGCGGTTATAGCGGATGCGTAGGATCTGTCGACCGTCATCATAATGGCTTTCCGTGCCATGTAGGAGCCCTGATTTACTGGCTGGAGCGGGTGGCGCAGATGCGCAAGCTGACATTCTGAGGCACTCAGCGTACCAAGACCGACCGTGACACTTCGCCTCTTTCAACCTCCTACAACCTTTCACACAGGCTTGAAATATCAATCCACAGAAGTGTTTGGTGAGTGTATTCACATCGCAAGCTTTCAACTGCTATGTCCCACTATGAAATTACTTCGTGCAGCGATTTTACTTTTCAATTGCGTAGCCATTGCTACACCTCAATGTAAAGAATGTGTCGCGCTTCCAGACCTCATAGCACCCGCGCATGCCATCGTCTTTGGCAAGCGCAGCATGTAAGTGGGCCTACAGACATTATATAGCACGGTTACTCATTTTCAATCGTAGAAAGACGGCCACTGCACATCACAACGGCACTTTGGCTAAAGGAGTTACGCTAGAAACTAGTTCGAGATACATCGAACTAATGTCAAAGCTCTACAAGTCCGCAAGCAACGAAGGCTTGAAGTATCCCTGGTATTCGAAGAGGATATATCGAAGCCCTAGACCGGGAGGAACTCTAGGTCCACAAAGCTTTCTTGCTCGGATCAGAAGGCAATTAGTGACTTTCTTTCGACCGCACCCGGAGCCATCAAACATTCCTATTCCATCTTTGACTTTGGAATCAATGGTCTTCAAAACTGTCCTTGAATCTCTGAAAGAACATCTTCAGCCTACATCAGGCCCAGAAGCTTTTGACGTGGGCATCTCCGTTCCCGTTTGGTTTACCGATGAGCAGATGTACCATGTTTTCCTCGCAGCCGAACACGCACACATCTCAATTCGAGAGGTTGCTTCTGTTCCAGCTGCCGCCGCAGCTGCACATGATCTGGACTTATGTCGAATTCAGAGCGATTGGTGGCCCTGCCATGCTGCATGGGTTCTCACCCTGGAGCAAACCGATAGTACGCTACGAGTTGCTACTTTTACTTCCTGGCAGTCCGAACTTACCGAAGATTATGCTTTATACAAGCTTACCAACGATGCTGACGAGACTGAAACCCCAGATATCGTTGAGTGGCTCCACGCGTTCGTTGGTGAAAAGGACATAGCCCATGCATATGTCCTCGGCACAAATGGTAGCAACGCATTGCTTTCCAAAATCATTAAAGGCTCGAGGCTTCGTGCGGAATTTCAAGAAAATGATGCAATAGATGCTGAATATATTGTTGCATATGGAACGGCAATTATGGCAAAGGAAGCTATGGAAAGTCAAGAATTTGATTGTCTCGAGGATGACAGCTGCCAAGAAATCCGGAGAGAAGCTGATAGGCTCTCAGGGAAGTCTCGTTTCGCGAACATGTTTGCTCCACAGCAAAAGACTCATTCCGAATTGTAGCGTCCATTTCTACTACACGCTTTTAGGGCCATTGCAATCATACCAACAATACGTCTCAGTGCGATCAATATGGTACTTTGAATAAGCTGACGAAATGATAATGGAATCGAGCTTTAAATCAGGAATCTCAATTGAGTGTGATTATCAAAGCATTGGTGGTCTGCTATTAATTATTATTAGCATACCTAGGTCCTTGCTCTGTTAAGGTAGTCCCATCGACAATCAAGGACCTGCTATCTTGCTCTTTTGGCTCTAAATGCTTGCTTTGTTGTGCTATGATGTCTAGGATCCAAACCATGGCCCGAGTTTATCGCTCTGTCTTGGTTCGTCGTCCTGGTCTTCTCGCAGAATATATAGTCTTTGGGCTCCTCTTTCTCAAGGCAAACACTAGCTTTACTTGCATAAAGTTAACCGAATATTCCCTCTGGTCCCTTAATGTCTCCGTAGTATTGGCCCGTATATGTAGAGTTGACTTGAAGTAGGCCACTAGGAACCCCCTTTGGTAGAGCTGCAATTAACACTCTCTCGGGTTCAGGATATCCGTCCAAATCCTCAAGCTGGTTTTGTCGATATGAAGGCGCATGTGAGATCACATACCGTACCAAGAGTACCTATGTCTCGAAGCAGCCCCTGCGTACATAGATACCGTACAAATCCATTCGTAGAGATGCCTCTCGGCATGCCTCCTCGCCTTGAAATCGGTTCGAAATCTCTGTCAGCAGTTGAGCTGAGCGCTTACGGGGCAAGGCACCATTCTAGGCTTATGTACATTAAGCGTTTGTTAGCTAGCTTTTCCGTCTGTATAAAACATATTTGTGCAACCGTGCTCCTTCGCAACGGGATACGGAATACTGGGCGGCTTCTTCCGATGATCCCAAGAGATGGATTTTTGCTTCTTCCCGATTCTTGAACTGTTTGGAGCAGCCAAGCTCCTCGCCTATGATCGTACCACCTTGGTGTACATGTTCCTATGTTCTTCACTGTTAATGATTGTTTTGAAAGTTGCCGTGCATCCGTCTCTGAGGCTGTTGGGCAAGTGAGACGATACTTCGAGTGTTCTGAAAGCGCATGCTTTTGGCCGCGTCCTGCGTTCCAAATTCCTCTTTGCATCCAATTGAGCCAGAGGGCATGGACATACCGGAGCAGGACCACAGCTCTCGCCCATTAGGTGTATCTGTGCGTTTCGCGCGCTCGGGATTGTCTTTGTACAACCGTTTACTGCTGAATTGGGGCAGGGAACGGGCTTCTTGAGTTCATGCACGTTCTTCACATGCACTCGCGCGCCTTTCGAACCGACAAAAGTAGCCTTACATCCTGTGTCAGCGGATGTAGTGCATGGAACGCGTCTCCGGGCTGGATGCATCGACCCCACGTGCCTTTCTGCGCTGTGTCGAGTCTAAACATCCCGGTGCAGCCAGTCTGGGCGGCGATGGGGCATGGGAATTGCTTCTTACCCACCTTCTTGTCATGCTTTGGACTTTATGCATGCACTTTTGTAGCGAACTCTGTACTAAAATGTCTAGTACATCCGGTTTCGGCACGCTTAGGGCATGGCCACTGTCCGTACATCTCGTTATGAGCTGGTCCGAGCATGCTATCCGGCTTTCTTGTGAGTAACGAGTGTTCTCTTGCAGTTGGAATTTTTGACCTTTGGGCACGAATATCGCGTTTGAAACGAGGGATAATCTTCTGAAGGTGTCTCCTCATGGCCAGACAAGCCAACAAGTTCCTAATGCGATACATCTACTTCTAGCGCTTTCTCTGGTTCATTGTAGGGCAACTCCAAAGGGTCGCAGTAGGATGGATTTTGGATAGTACGATCAGAAGAATCTAAATAGTTGCTGTCGTAAGCGTCGTCGAAGTAGTTGTCGGAAGCCCCATCCGACTCGTCAGACGGATCAATCTCGTGGTGTTTTCTCTTCTGAGGACTATCAGGACCAGTAAAGGAGGGAACTGACTTATTTTGTACGCTCTTATAAATCTCGTCATCTTGAGTTGGTCTAATGAGTCTGCCTCCTCTTGCGATCAAAGAAGTTTATGATAGGCCGAGTGAAGCTGTTTGGATAGGTCAATTCTAAGTAGGCACAGATTACTTGGGTAGGAAGGAAAATGAACAGCACAAACTGTAGAGGAAGAGAGTACAGATGAGTTAGATTTCATGTTCATTCCTGATCTTCTCTTCAGAGTCTATTAGAAATTGTGCTAGGCATAAAGGAACGTAACTGTATAATGACTGGGCACTGACAACTTGCCGAGACCAGACAGGGCTGTCCTTTTAGGACAACAGACATGTAGAATACAATAGTTCACTAATAATCTAGCGAGTGACTCTGTAAAATATTGTCTAGGAGTAGTTGTCTTTATATTTCGATGTCTACACGGATCAATACTACTATCGGACGGCAAGGCTGTTTCTTCCCCTCAAGGCAATTTCGACCGGCCACATATGTGGTACTTAGTGTCTGATTTCGTACACTCAATGATGGGATTGATGGTTACATATTTAATATAATTATATAGACAGGAGTTCCTTAAGTTCCTTAAATTCGAAGAGTTCGTACTTGTACGCGCATAGGATACGCCCACGCGTACAAGTACGACCTAGTAGGAGCTATAAAGAATTAAGATACGAGTCATTTTTCCCCCGCACATGTTAAATTTAGTGTGTGCCGAGATCGTATAACTATGCACTTGTCGGAAGTACCATACAATTTTCGTGGTGTGGATTATCGTTCTTAGATTTTTTCCGACTTTCGTTATGACTCATTTTGCTCCCCAATTTAATCAATAAATCGGTCGAAGTCTCCGACAATACTTCCGCATTGCGCTTTCTACGATCATCCACCACCATGTCTTCCGATAATCAAGCCACGAACGACCACGCCAATGGCGCAAACAGCGCCAATGGTATTGAGAATGTTGATGCTGAGCCTTCGGGCTTCACTACACTCTCCTCAATCGCCAACACGACGACTAATCCCGAGCGGGCCCATCAGCGTAATCCATATGCTGCGGTGGGGGACTTCCTAAGTAATACGTCGCGATTTGGGATCATCGAGAGTACGTTGCGCGAGGGAGAACAGTTCGCCAGCGCATTCTTCGACCTGGAAACTAAGAAAAGGATCGCGGTAGCGCTCGATGAGCTAGGGGTAGATTATATCGAGGTAGGTTACCACCAATTGGCCCTTAATTGGAGTATACTAACCGTGGTCTGGCTAGCTTACCTCTACATCGGCATCCGAGCAAAGTCGTCGCGACTGTGAAGCCATCTGCAAGCTCGGCTTGAAGGCGAAGATCCTGACACACATTCGGTGCAACATGGAGGACGCGCGTGTTGCCTGCGATACGGGCGTTCACGGAGTGGACGTAGTCATCGGTACTTCGAGCTATTTGCAAAAGTATTCCCATGGTAAAAGCATGCAGTATATTAAGGATACTGCAATAGAGGTTATACAGTATGTGAAGAAGAGAGGGCTATTTGTAAGGTTTAGTACGGAGGATAGTTTTAGGGTTTGTATTCTCGCTATATCATATCTCTCTAACGAATATCTAGTCCGATCTTGTCGATCTCCTCTCTATATATAGTGCCGTCGATAAATGCGGTGTAGACCGCGTTGGTAAGTACCTACCTATGGCGGAGAGGTGCGTGTTGCTAAATTTAGTTCTATAGGTATTGCTGATACGGTTGGATGTGCCACTCCACGGCAGGTATACGACCTGGTGAGTACGCTACGAGGAGTGGTGAGCTGCGAAATCGAGTGCCATTTTCACGATGATACAGGGTGAGGCGATGGGTGCCCTTGCGATTCGGACACTGGCTAATCAACTCAGGTGTTCTGTCGCGAATGCTCTATGTGCCCTGGAAGCAGGAGCGAACCTAATTGACACGTGAGTTTATCGGAGATATTTAACCTATCAGCTAACCGTATCATAGGAGTGTGCTAGGCATTGGTAGGTCGACGCGCTTATCGTGCGCGTATAGACTAAAGATCTCTAGGTGAAAGGAATGGCATCACACCATTGGGGGCGTAAGTGAACGAGATAGAATAACATATAGCTACTTACTGCGAACAGTCTGATGGCGCGTATGATCGTTATAGATCGAGAATATGTCTTGAGCAAGTATAAGCTACATAAGTTGAAGGAGATTGAAGATTTGGTCGCTTCAGCCGTCGGGGTCAACGTCCCCTTCAATAACCCGATCACAGGATTCTGTGCGTTTTCACACAAGGCAGGAATTCATAGCAAAGCTATCCTGGCCAATCCAGCAACCTATGAAATCCTCAAGCCATCCGATTTCGGCCTCACTCGCTACATACACTTCGCATCACGGTTGACAGGATGGAACACGATCAAGAATCGGGCGCAACGTAAGTCGCGTAATATGGATGTCAAGTAATTAGAAAACTAATACAAAGTAGAACTCGGACTTCACATGACAGATGCAGAATATAAACAGTGCACTTCTCAACTGAAGGCCATCTCAGATATCCGGCCTCTAGGTCTCGATGACGGTGACAGTATTATCCGGGCCTTCTATCAAAATCTCAAGGCCGGTACGAACAAGCCATTATTAGAAACACCTCTAGTAGAAGAAGAGGAGCCGATCGAATCAACCAAAAGGAATTGAATAAGTAATCTGGAAAGCGCGAGCTTGATTAAAGTCTGTAGATCGTATTACGAACCCATATCCTGGTCACCTGAGGGTACCTTATGTATTCGCCAGCTGCGGGTCTAAACGAACGCGCCATAATATACGGTTGAATATATTGTTTCTATTCGATCTGTATCCTAAGTTTTACCGCTCTTGCAAGGGAGCACTATTTAAAGGGAGCACTGCCCAAAGGTAGCACTAATCGAAGAAAGTACTACCCAAAAGGAGCGCTACTTAAAAGAAAGCACTACTCGTAGACAGCACTACTCGTAGACAGCACTACTCGTATAGAATAATATCCCAAGAGAGCACTATCCGAAGTGACAACTCTAAGAATGTAGTACTACAAAGGGGGAGTACTATAAAATAACATTTCATTTCTGCCCGCATTAAACCCAGTGCGGCTTTTTGGTTAATAGAAATAATTTATTTTCCATTAAGGTATTACGGTTAGCGTATACAATCTAGGTGGAGCTATTCTATATCTCTACTATTACTTATTTCGTCCTTCCCTTCTTTTCCACCTATAAGCCTAGAGCGAACAATGTTCGATATTTTACATGATCGGCTTGTTGATATCTCGCAGAGCCGCTGACAGTCATTCGCGTGATTCGCGTCAGAGAAGCATCACCTCTGTTGCGAATATGGCACATGCTCTGATATGAGTTTCGCAATGTCATAGTTGTCCCTTTCGACTGCTCGATACAGCGGTGTTCTTCTTCCTTGATTTTTCGCGTCTTTTGCCAGCGGATTGGCCTTGTGTTCCAGCAAAACTTTGCCTATCCCAAAGTGATTGTGATAAGCCGCTTCGGCGAGCGGGGTCCATCTGTCGATATTGGTATCGTTGACGTTTGCTCCATGCTTCAGCAGCACTTTCGCCACCTCCAAGTATCCTTTCTGCGCGGCACGGCACAAAGGGGTGAAGCCCCGGCCAAAATTCTTGACGTGTATGTTTGCTCCACATTCTAGGAGGTAATCGACTATCTCGGGACTGTTGGCGAGGACGGCGTGGAGAAGCTAGAAAAGGAGTCTAGTCAGTCAACGAGGCTTTTGACGATTAGGGCTAAATTTTGGAACAGAACATAACCCACAGCAGTATCGCCTGCGATATCGGTATCCTCGAGTGCTGCACCATACCGCAGTAATAATTTGACCAACGCAAAATCCTTGTAAACGGCTCGATGTAGTGGAACTTTCCCTTCCTCGACCGGATGATTAGGATCTGCCTTGGCCTTGAGAAGAGCTTCTGTAACGTTAAGAGAACGTGTATTTATTGCTTCGTGCAAGGGAGACCAGCCATCGATATTCACGATGTTTACATTGATCTCCGGATGCTCTAACAGAGCTAAAGCAGCATCCTCGTGTCTCTTCGCGATTGCTACACTGATAGGGGGATACTTCTGTTCTCTTAACTCTGCCTTGTTGACATCTGCACCGTGTTGCAGTAAAGCTTTGATAGCTTCAACGCGTCCTTCTCGAGCAGCATAAGACAAAGCTGATCTGCCTTCGCTCGATGTGGCATTGATATCCGCCTTTCCTTCAACAACTATTATTGGAATTATCTGCGCGAAGCCATGGATTGCGGCACGGCTGAGTGGATACGCGCCGCCCCTATCCTTGACATTGATTGATGCACCCATCGAGAGAAGTTCTTTAAGTTGCTTTGGATTGTTATGCCGTGCACATTCATTGGCAGGACCTACTCCGTTTACATTTTGTAGCTTAATATCGGATTTGGCCTTGATCAACATTCTAAAAATATCCATATCTGGAGGGTCCATGCCTCTCCGTTGAAGATGAAGATTCAAAGCGTGATCTTTTTGTTTATCAATATCGTTAATGTTTGGTTTGTACCGGAGAATTAGCTCAACAAGATCGGGCATATTCGTGCGGACAGCTTCCATCAGGGCAGTGCGTTCCCCCGATCCCTTGGCATTTACATCTGCTTTCTGGCTCAACAACGACCGAACGACATGGATGTCTCCTTTGCGGGCATAGTGTACCAGGGCCGTATCGTCTTCGCTGTTACGCGATTCCAACTCGTGACCTGCCGTCACACTCAATATCCACTCCACTCGGAATTGCCACGGGCCAGATCTGCGGGACTTTGAACGCCGAGATTATCGGCTCCCGAGTAAGCTCCAGAACGTAATAAAAGTCTGGTAATGATCGCAGACCCCGACCGAACAGCTGTATGCAAAGGAGTATCTCCATGAATGTCCTTGCCCATCAACGGACTTCTGGCTTGCAGCAGATCCATAACCATAGGCAAGTTTTGTTCTGCGCAGGCAACGTGAAGCGGCGTCTGTTTGTTCTTATCGAGCTCGTACACCAGTGCTGGACTGCTGCCGAGCATCCGCGAAAGTTCCACCGGGCTATTGTCCCTGATGACTTCGTGGATTCTCTTCGAAGGTACAGCTGGAGTAGTCAGTCAGCCACATCAGTAGACGTAAATGCGTAGTAACGATAGAGCAGCGCGAGCTGACACACCTGGCGAAAACCCTTCCACAAGCGTAAACTCATCGTCCGAGCGACGTGATTGCGAGCTCGACGGCCTCGGACCCAATCCTCCTGGCGGAAGGCGCAGGAATGCGTCGTCTAGACGCGCGTCCAGTCGATGGAAGAGGCCTATCAGCACCTCCATGCTCAAGGCAGAGTTCTGGCTGTGCCGATTCATCTGGCTCTGGAAGTTGCGGAAGTCATCGTTGAACTCTCGGAGTTCACGGCTATGAAAGGCAGCGGCTCTCTTTTGCTCTTCACTTTTTATTTCGGAGAAACTTCCGGTCAGCCGGGGGCGGAAAGACAGACAAAAAGTGTGATGTATAGCATATATAAAAAAACTCACGTCGCATCTATAAAGTAAGCGGTCTTGAGCGCAGAGTGCAACTCGCCGAGCACCTGCATCTTGATCTGGATGTCCGATTCGTGCCAGCGCAGCTTGATCAGGGCGCGCAGGCTCTTCAGCTTGCTCCGCTTCCTTGCGGTCTCGCCTTCCGCCTCGAGCCCGCTAAGCGCCCCCGCGACGTCCTTCGCGATGTCGTTGCAGCGCCGGCACATGTCGAGGAGCCGCCGGTCGCCCTCGGATAGGTTCCCCTCCGATATGCCGTCGAAACGCGACGTGAGCTCACGGTTGCGTTTCTCCAGGTCGGCGACCGCGCGGGCGCGGGCGACGTCGAGAGGTACAGCATCGGCGCCGTTCCGGTAGAGGTTGACCGCGCCCGAGATTATCTTGTACGACGCCTCGGCGAGGGTAAGGGCGCTGGCGACCGTACTGACAATGTCCATGCTGCAGGTCTGTCGTTTTTGAGACGGCTGCCAACGTACCTACCTGCCTGTAGCAATAATGGCATCTATGTTCGTTTGCAGCATCGAATCTAAAGCGGCGGCTGCGGCAACATAAGGCTACGGTGGCGAGGTATTTCGATAGATTAATAGAACGAGTTGGCTTCCGTGCGCATCGTACAAGGTACATCTGTCTGGCTTGCTGCCTTGCAGGGCTCTATCAAATCATGACGATACCCCTCGCGCTCTGTTCTCGATCCTTCGTTTCAGATTTGGTCCGGAAGACGGGACTTTCCGAAGAGCTTTGTGAGGGGTTCCGTAGTCTGCCGCGTGCTTGTCTTGTTGGACGATCCTATGTCTATGCAAATCGTAGGTTCTTCGTGAACCTAAAGACATTGTCACTGAAAGTCTTTAATGAATACGACTATCTACAATTTTGAATTTATGCCCTGGCAGTTCCAAAATAGCGGGGCACGCAGCAGGGAGCTGGAAGAGCAGAGGCTTGGTACTGGGGTGGAGGGGAAAGTAGGACAGATGCGATCGCCCATCATGACCACTGCAGGCCAGGTCGATCACAGAGCAACGAGCTGTACTGTTGATTAAGGTGTTGAAACCGAGGCGCCTGGGATCAGGCCTTTGGTATTTAGGTGGAACTTGGGTGGAATTTGCTGATTCGTTATCCTCGTAATGGGTAAAAGTCCGCCTTTTGGGCGCAAGAAGCCTTTAATTTACTGTCTTAACAGCCAGTTTTAATCCAATATTACTTGTCCAAGCTAACTTCAAGCACTAATAGATGTGTTTAATAAAACATCACTCGAAATCAACTTCGCCGACTTCCCAATTTACCCAGACTTGTTGCCAATCATATCACATCCATAGATCAACCGTATGTGGACCTTCCAGGAAATGATCCTAGCATCTGATTCTATCATGTTATCTTCCCACCAACATATCGAGTAGGGAAAGTTCTGCAGAGGCTTACAAGCCTCCGTCTCTTTCACGTCATCCGATATTTCCTACCGCAAATCACATAAAGTCAATATGAAAGATCACGCTTGGATAGATCTCATGGAAATTTGGCATTCGATAGGCCGTCCTATCCCCTGCGCCGCTGGAAAAGTGCCCCAAATATGCGCCTTAATTAATTGGTGTAAATATATTGCCAAATAATATATTCCCTTAAAGTCAACTGTAATAGCCGCCTAAATTTTATATTTTAATAGGATTTGTTTTTTAATTAAGTAACGTATATAAATGGGTGGTCCCCTAAAGCCCCTAATATATTATATTTAATTAATTTAAAGCCTTACTAAGCATCTCGGGCACTATACCTCATTTATCTGGGGCACTTTTCCAGCGGCGCAGGGGATACTGGGATGGGGTCGCCCGGAGAAAACTTCCCTATGCCCAAGGTCGGCTCTAGTCCGTTTGTAGCCTTAATTTGCGTGTTTCTTACGCCCATTTATTCCTACCCCAACGTATTGCGTATCTCGTTGGAGGTATCGTTATTTGGGCAATGAACTTGGTCTATATCATCCAAACAAACTTCGATGATTCATCCTTGTTTGTGCCATTTTAGTTGGGGTTCCTCTTCTGTTCATATGGTTTTTTCTTTGCATTGTTGTCTTAGCTTACTCCCAGAGATTTGGGGAAGTACTCGATCCTAATGGAACGTGGGGACTGCATGAACCTGGCAAAGATACATTAAGTCAAGTTATAAGAATTATTCAAGAACAAGAAGTATCCGAGGTTCGAGACAGATCATTTGCAGTCCATGCAGTGCGTCGACGACTAAGTATCACGTCTCCTACGCCGGATTATAGGTTGGTGGATCGAAAGACTAACTCTGGTATATCGCTGATGAGAGTTTAGTAAGAGCCATAGCCAAGTATCTTGACCTATTTCAAACTATAATACAATAATCGCCGATATTATCTTTTGATTGACGGAGGATGACACAACTTAGATTCACCCAGTTGGGTTCCAGAAAAACTCATTTATGGGCTAATAGAGCAGAGAAATGGATTACCAGATCGACAGTTGCACCCAAAGATTGATGGGTATAAGCTAACAGTTAGGGAAACCTTAACAGGCAACGTTAGATCTAGCTCTAGTGTAATTCCCAAACCCGCAACCGCAGATTAAGACGGCTATACTCCTTTAATCAAGTTCATTTTAGAAATGCACGAATGGCTTTGGCTAATATTGTATACGGGAAACACAGTGTTGTCAAAGTCAAACCCAATCTCAGTCTCGGTCTGGAAAGCACTCGCATTCTCGGGGGCTGCATTATCTTCAGAGAATTCTCAACCATTATTTGATGTCTGGTATTGTAAAATGCTTGACCACTTGGTCCAAAAATATCCCCGCGGCCCTTTAGGTTTAAATTCCGCCGTGAAGCAATTCATCCGTGAGCATGATACCGAAAGAGGGTTTTTAGGGTTAATTTGCGGCATTGCTGGATGCAAAAATCGCCTGCTCTTTTGCAAGAACATGGGATGGGAACAACATCTGGGATTTCAAACGTCGCAGAAGGAGATTATATAGCTATTATCAACGGTGTTTCGATGCCCTTAATCCTACAAAAAGTAAACGGCGTTTCTGATCAGTACAAACTTATTGGACCTTCGTTCTGGCCTTTACTGCACAACGAAAGGCAACGATGTTTTACATTATCCGAAACCGAAAGTACCGAGATTGTGCTGGTGTAACGATAACTTTGTTCATTTGTAGTTTCAATTTTCTAATCTCAGACTGTTTAAGCGTCGCCATATAGGCTAGAAGATCGACTTCAGACAACTGTAGGGCTACAACAGAGCTCATGAGAGCTCTGAACTCGGCGCGCGGTGGTCTTCCAGCATGCTCGTACGATTTGTTCAACACTAATAGAGCCGCCATTATTAAATCTTGGTTCATTACTGTGTTGATGCAGAAGACCTTACTTCAAAAGTATGTGACCAATGTTAAAGTATCAAGTTTAGCTATGTGCCTTATTAAAAGGCCTTATTTGTGGATTAAAATTTGAGGTCAAGTAACAGTAACTAAAACTTCAAACTACAAATAGAAATTTCCGAAATCGCGCCCTCCCTCACATATCGTTCAGACTACCGGTAGGCCTGATGCGGTCAGTAATAGGAGCCTATTCGAAACTAGATCGCTGATGGCTCTTCATCGCCCGAACGATAGTAGGCGTGCATATTTTATGGTTGGTGCTGCGGGTTCCGGCTCTGGATCTCGTCTAAACTTTACAGCATTATTAACAACTCTGCCACCAGTGATCATATCGATTACATACCACAGGCTCAAGGAGTTCTGTTATTGCTACAGGCGTAGGCGTAGGCTCAGGCTTGGGGTTTCTGAGTATCTTATTAGAACAATGGTGGCAAGCATTAACGGGCATTTGCTTTACCACTTGATAGCCGTGCCACTAACCAAGGCAAATAGACATACAAGAGCAAAAAGCGACTTCATTGCGATCAATTACTTTAATCTAAGATTTTGACTATTGATTAATATGATGTTATGGAAGCTCGTACATCCAGCCAAATTTTATCTAAATCCATTTGTCAGTCAGTTATCGCAGAGCTTCAGGTACAGTCCGGTCCAAACTGCAGATGGCTATAAGGCGAGGCGTTCGGGATTTGAATTCGCGTGCAGTCTTCTATCGTTTTTGAGACGGTACATAGGCGTCAGGTGGAGGTGTGCGTCACGTGGTTGCATAAGGTGGTGGCAGCTCCTACGACCAGTACTTGGACGTCGTGCCTTGCCGAGCAGATCGTCAAGAAACGAAACCCGCTTCGCAGGATTGTTTTTGCGCAGTATTAGTTTGTCATCCATCATATAATTGATAATAGTATGCACAGTGATTGGGGGGGTTAATGTCCCTATAAACGATGTCGATGTATGGGAGCCAAAACAGTCTGGTTAGGAGCGGTTTGAGGGGTTCGACTCCCCTATTGGGGCGCCTATTGGGGCGCCTATTGGAGGCGATACCCTTCCTTCCATCTTAGGTACTACGTGCTTAGGAGAATAGAATCATGAATTCAACGCTCGATTGGGGGGGTTAATCTGGGTGTGGAGACCTACCGTTTCTCCGTGACGATCGTGAGACGGCTTATTTTTTCCGGCGAATTGTGTTTTTGATTTTCTGATTGCATAATGTAATAGAAGGAAGAGGTGCATTGCCAAGATAGCTTATTTTATCGAGTGTATGCTTTTTACATTCGCACTAAATACTATAGCAGGACACCTAAGCAAGAATAGAAAAGATAAAGCGCTATATCGTACCACCATACTACTCTGCTGGAGTTGATGGCTTGTATCGCACTATTGGCTGGAAGTTCTTTTGTGTGAGGATCCGCCACCGCCGGATTGGTAGAGAGCGCTGACCCACAAACAACACCCATCCCAGCTTCAGCTCAACTATGTTATAGCATTGGTAAACTAATATTTTGTCTATGTTGGCTAACCTTCTTACCGCACGTGTGCACAACGACTCCTAAAAATGGGCACGCCTCTAGTCCAGCCCTCTTCCTAGACAACCAGGAAACCCAGATACCGTCCCTATGCCGAGTAAGCTGGGGGTGGAAAGAGTGATTTTTTTCCCCACTTTCGACCCCGTCATCTCTCATAGTATGCAAGGTTTCAAGCGCCCATCCTCTGCACCTGAATCTCACTCGGCCCCGTCCCTGTTCATTCGTCGTGATCATCACCATCAAACCAGCTCCAGACGGGCTCCTCCGCAGGTTTCCAATCGTCGCCCTTGCCAAAGTACTCACGCACCCGGTCTAGCTCTGGGCTTCCCTCTGGGCAGTATCTCATCCGCGGAATCTGGCTGTCCTTCACGTCCTCGACATTAGGGTCTCCGTATCGATAGCAACCGGGGTGGTCCCAGGTCCATTTTTGAAGGGCGTGCCAGTTTCGACACTGTCGTTGCTGTCCGTCAGCCGACACAGGGCGCATGTCGGACGTCGTTCGTCGAAGCGTATCGTCCGCGTGGCATATTACGTCCGCTCGCAGCTGATCCAGACAGTGCGTGATGTGGTGATACTTTAGCGACTGCGGCTTGCCGTCTCGGTACTCCATTATGGATCGATAAATATTTTTCTAGACGCCCAGCCCGATTAACCTCTTTGGAAGAAGACCTTTTTTTTTAAATCGATAATGCCCCGAGGGGAAGTGCATTGTGCATGATCAAGTGAAAAAAACATACCAAACAATGTAAACCATGGTATGCGTTAATAAAATAGATCGCTTTACTGCTATCCCAAGGGAAAGGAGAGCCAGAGGGAAGACCTTTCTGCTTTGCCCAGGCTTTGTCGACAGCGACAACGCCGCTGTCGTGGTTAATTGCGTCCCATGCGGCATCAGCAATCGAGTTGTTTGAGCTTGTATAGACGCTGTTCTGATCCCAATCGACCACTATCGCGTCTTCCTCAAGTCCGGCTATGGAACCGTGTCAGCAGCCTTGATCTATCTAAACCGATAATTGCTCACTGTAGAACGTCTTCGGCCTGGGCTTCTCCTCCGGCGGTGCGGGATCTGGGTTCCTTGATATCGAGAGAGCGAGAGAGGTTGTAAGGATATTAAGAAGGAGTGAAAGAACGAGCAGCACATTAGCATATGATATCCAATTTCTCCGGCCACGACGTTTCGTTTGCCAGTGCCCTAGATTTCTATCTTCACAGACGCTTTCGTCATACAGCAATGACTCTTTTTCGAATTCTTTCGACATCTTGAGAACAAATAATGGAAACGGTATGACAAGAGAATGGTAGGAGGCAAGTCCTTGAGAAGAAATTCAGGGCATGGAAACTGTAAATACCTCGGCCTAGTCTCTTCTGGCAAATCAGAATGTGGGTTGCACAGTGTGAAGGGGGGGCAAGCTCAATATGCCATAAGTGACGGGTAGATGCCTGAGGAGGGCTCAAATTTAGGCAGAACTTGGGTAGGAATGGGCTGAGAAAGCCCGGGTCCAGTTATCGTACAGTAAACGGGCCTCTAGGGCGGTCTAGTGGCGAACAACACATTGCCCGATTTTGCACAAAGGACAGGGTCAGGCCCAATGAACACAGTGGTTCGGTATGCATATTCATATGGTACCCGTAACTAGAAGGGGCTTGGTGGGGATGTATATTTGCCTATTGGGGCCGTGGCAGGCTTTGCCGCTCTCTCGGGCTTTTTTGGGGCCTAAATATTATTTCCCCCTCCTGCCGGCTGATCCTTGCGCTGCTGATGTTGGGCTGCCGCCGATATATATAAACGTTGAAGCACCGCGGGAGTCCACGCCCCTCCTCCACTTTACAAGCGACATTTTCCTAACAGATAAACGAGAACCTCATATAGAAAGACAGACGGTATTATTGCCGGACACACAGAGAAACTCATCACAATGCTGAGCAGATTCGTCCTCTTCACGGCTCTCGCCCTGAGCGTTCTCTCCTCTGCGAGCCCGCTGCCCAGTATGACTCTCACTGATATGACAGCGTTGACCAAGAAAAGCGGCTGACATTGCATCATAGTTGATAGCAGTGTTAAGGAGCCAGGACTCATCGCGAGGCAAGTCGATACCAGTTTTAAGGAGCCAGGACTCATCGCGAAGCGAGTCGATACCAGTGTCATGGAGCCAGGACTCATCGCGAAGCGAGTCGATACTAGTGTCATGGAGCCAGGACTCATCGCGAAGTGAATCGGCACCGAGATCGCAGACCCCAGCAGGCTCGCATGAGAGTTCGTTCAGTTCATTCATTCATTCATACACATTTTCTATATGAGTACGGAAGGCTTGCTTCAAGAGAAGGTTCTAGGAAAGTAGTTTGGTATTTTCTTTCCGGAAGTATCTCTCAGTTCGGCCCAAATATGCACTCGGCGGTCCTGGGGAGGTGCAGGTAGAAAGAGACACACAAGGAGAGAATCAATTAGTTTTTTATTATAACAAAAAAGCCGATTAATTACCTTTCTGAAAATCTATCCCACGTAGAGGGCACTAGATTTTTACTTGATTTGAGGATGATTCGTATTAGGATGAAACTTATGGATGAAACTATAAGCCCACCTTTCCCGACTTTGCCCCTGGTGGTTATTCCTCTTCAAGGAGATGGTGACTTTGCTCCATAGAGGACCAGCTCCGATATTGCAAGTGGGTAGTGAAGGTGGTGGTGGGGTGGTTATCTCGAAGATAGATAGAAAGGGATAACAGATGTCGATCGGAATCCGCCACCGCTGTCTCTCGCAACTCAACCTTAACCTGCAAAGTGATAAATCCTTCAAAGCCTTGGCGGAGGTGGGCTGCTATTGGGTTGATGGGTGGGCCGGTGGGTGGGCTAATACATCGGAGCAGCCCACTCGCTT